>MU868359.1:179646-205138 GCA_036418205.1 Ostertagia ostertagi
GTTCGCTATTGCGCTCGAGAACAAACTTTCGCTATTGCGCTCGAGAACATCATGAGGCGAATCTCGTTGCCCGGAGGAGTGAACATCGACGGCGTTCGCTTAACGCATCTCCTCTTCGCTGATGACTGCGTTCTGATAGGCGAGGACCCCGCCGACATTGCGCAATCCCTGAGTCCATCAGGCAGGAAGCCGGCAAAATCGGACTAGAAATTCATCCCGGCAAGACTCAGTGGATGCACAACGAACAAGTTCAGTACCAGCCGATCTTCCTAGAAGGCCAGGAGATCGAGCGAGTCTCCTCTTACGTATATCTCGGTAAAGCGGTCAACATGAATAACGATCTCACGCTCGAGATTAGCCGACGCCGCAGAGCGGGCTGGACCGCGTTCAATAAACTTGGAGATGTACTAACTTCTAAGCACGTCTACCTCCGGGTCAAAGCTCACGTCTTCAACTCGCATGTTCTTCCCGCGATTACCTACGGGGCGGAGACGTGGAGCACCACAGTCTCTGAAGAGGAGAAACTCGCAGTCACTCAGCGAGCCATGGAGAGGGCCATGTGCGGGGTAACGCTCCGAGACCGCATACCCAATGACACCATCCGCGCCCGTACGATGGTGAAGGACGTCGTCGATGCCATCTATAATTCCAAGCGGAGGTGGGCCGGTCATGTGGCTAGGCTTACCGATGATCGCTGGACGAAGAGAGTGACTGACTGGTACTCAA
This sequence comes from Ostertagia ostertagi, assembly GCA_036418205.1. NCBI lineage: Eukaryota > Metazoa > Nematoda > Chromadorea > Rhabditida > Trichostrongylidae > Ostertagia > Ostertagia ostertagi. Next base: position 180,373 of record MU868359.1, read on the forward strand.
GGGGAAAAACAAGGCCCAGAGGCAAACCCTCTACCAGATGGGCAGACCCTCTCGTGAAGATGTACGGCCAGTTGTGGCGCAGAAGAGCCCGAAGCAGAGCGACCTGGAAGATGTGCGACCTGGCGTGCCCGGGACGAATAGCTGTCGACACGTAAGAAGTAAGTAAGTAAGTAAGAAAAGGCAAAATGTAAACTTCCAACCATATAAGTAAATATAGGAGGCAAGGTGAATCTCGTTGCAATTTGCAACACTCCCGGGGGGGGGTCTTGATGCTATGCTCTGGTAGCTTCAAACTCTTCTCGGACTTCTTGGATTGCGTCACGAATGCGGTTTTTCGAGTCCGGAACTGTGCAGAGCGCTGTGATGGCCCTGTTTGCCAGTTATGAGGAAACTCAAGATGGTATTTTTCACGATCATGCAACACCAGCATTCAGTATTTTCTTCATCGCACTTTGCTCCGTGGGTGGTAGTTCAGGCAGTATCGACATCTTTCTTGATCTAGTATCATGCGAAGTCGTGTGGCTCCATTTACTACCTCGGGACATGAGTCTAAAAAGTGAACGTTCCATCTGTGGCAAAAGGCAGATTTCCCGGGTTTTCTCCGTCCACTTGGCCTTTCGCCAATGCGTCGAACCGGCAGGAGTCGAAGTCCCCTACGGAGATCGTCGAGGTCTTTCTCGATATCCTTTCTTTTACGACTCGGTCTCTCGAATAGCTCCTCCTCAGGAACGTTTGCTTGAAAGTCGCCACTTCCGAAAGATTCTTGAACCAGTCTTGCCATATACAGGAGTGGCAAAAAAAAGAGACACTTCGCCTATGGCGCACATCATCGAGCTTTTCGTCGCACAGAGCACCGATGTTAATGAGAGTTTTGTAGCGGAATATTCCTAAGATGTTCCTACGTGAGCAGGAGTAGGCCCTTTTTCACTGCCTCCACCGTCTTCAAAATATGACGTCATCTGTCGTCACCGTCGAGCTCGACGAGGCTTTATGTAATCGCTCCGGCCTACAGCTGCTACATGATTTCTTCAATATATTAGGTGTTGAGTAATTTCTAGGAGACACTAACTGATACTATGCAAGACCGCTTTTGAGCAGCGTTTCGGAGAGGCCGTAATGGCCTATGGTACATCGACGACCTAGTTAAGCTTGTACCGTGAACCATGTTTCCGTGGGAAAATCTTCTGACGTAGTCGGTGCAAAAGGCTTTTACGTGAAATTTAGATAGATTAGAGTGTGCTCTTCAAAAATAAGTTGGGTTCAGTTGATTTGATTCAAGCAAAGTGTGATTAATGCTGGCTGAACTTTGAAGTAAAGTGTCTTTTTTGGCCACCCCTGTAGTCGTCATCGGGCAACGCCTGAATTTTGTGTTCCGTCCCCACTTCCTCAGTGCTGTGTTCGCGCTTTCCGTGAGATTTTTGTTGAGATTACGATTCCACCACCATTCTCTGCATCTGTTGTTCTAGCTGCTCCAGGCGAGCGTCGAAGACTGACTTGGAAAGAGGTTTGGCTGGTACTGCTACTTCTACAGGCTCAACGAGGGGGTCAGTAGATGTGTGCTTCTCGCGATACTCCACTTCGGTACTTGTAGAGGATTCAACAAGGTCTGCGTGACGATTAGGCTGTTTCTCTTTTTTAGCCATTTCCACGGTTAGACCGAATTTGTGTTTCTGGATAGCTGCAATCATCTCCAACAGAAGGAGCCGTTCATCCATGCAGATTCGGAGGTCCGTCACATTAACGTCATATTTGCTACGTTCTCCTCGTTCCCACTGCTCTCCTCTTGCTCTTTTAGTTTTTCCTTTTTTAACCAGAATCAGGTAGATAGCGTCGAAAAGAAGGAATCGCTCTGTCCATCGTAGAACACCATTCTTGGTTTCGATCGCATTATTGATGAACTGATGAGTGTGCAAGAGCCTTTCACAGGAACTGGTATCCTCGCTGCTGTTCAAGTAGTGCTGCCATGACGCATCCAGTGTTTTGACTTTGCTGATCTGAAGATGGAGCTCAATCAGAGTCTTGTTCATGTCCCCTTCAAGATCTTTGTACGATGTTTGTCGTAATACAGACCGGACAAAAAGCGGAAGTCTTGAAGGTAAGCACTCTCTTTCACCATCTTGAGCTGTTTGGTACCGTCGAGGGAGTCGATCCGCATTATGTAAGCTCTGAAGCAAGAAAGATATTTGTCCCAAATCTTGCATGGTTTTCTTCTCTGTTCTACATTTTTTCTAAAGGTGAACTATTATACATATGTACACGGCAGGTACCCAGTCTCATCAGTATTGCCTATTATGGCGGGCTTTACAAGCACGACGAAAGACTGCACCTCCTGACGATGTTAACACTCTTGGTCCAAGCAGTATCCACAGCGCTGCTCGTAGGATGAATAGTGACATCTGAACTCCAAATGTGGCCAGTATGATGTATGTAATGCTGACCAAAAAAATAACGCCAATCATTGCGGCTAGAGGAGATTTATACCAGTGGAGAATAACCGTTACTATATGGAACAGGTCCGCCCACGCAAAGGTGGATGTGGTGGTTGGATGCCTTTGGAGCCACTGCTCAGTCAGCCCCGTTACCGAACTTGTGAATTTAAGAAGGCCTTCTAGCTCAAATGTTGTCGAGAGCCTTCCACATAACACAGAACACTCGAGTTGAACCCGCGCATTCGACAGACTAAATTGCAGCACTGAGTCTTGAACAGTGTTGTTGCACGGTGCGGAGAACCCGACGTCGCCGCATATTATTCCAGCTTGAACATTGTCACGAGATGAAATGCATGATACGTGGGCAATCGCTCTTTTAGCGCAATTGTAGCAACCACTCGGTGTGGTGTTCCTGATCTTGCAAGCTGTCTCATTCCCGATTATTTTAGGCTCATAACTGTCTTGTACGAACTTCCGTTGAACCCTGTCGTCGTGCAAAACTACTTGGGGTGGAAAGATCACGTTTTCTATCACATTTGGGGAGTCGAACATCAGGCAGTATTGCCCCCCGCACAATTCGTATGGACTATCCTCCATTTTCAGTCTTACTCTTGCCATGAAGCACTGAGTGCTTTGTTTGGAAATGGATGCGGTGTTCTCGTCGAGTCCTAGAGTGGTAGATACACACCAAAGCAGTAGGAGAGTCGACATAAGTAAGGATAATGGACTCTGAATGGGCCAGAGTTGAGGGTGGTCCTCGTTATAGTTGACCGTCCGCCTTGGCCGCAAGTTATACGGGGAATCTGATGTGCTTGGTTCTTCATAGCCGCATTCAGTGTTTGGTGTCGCGTTACTCGTGAATGTGTCTCTTGCATCTTGTGGATAATGCGTGACTGTATCTCGATGGTTTCTGATCATGCTCTCCTGCTTTTGATACGCTTCATCCTCTATCTCAAGAGGGACTACCAGATTAATAGGCCATCGTATCAGTATGCGTGATGGTAGCCTCATGATCCCTTTTCGAATTACTCCACTTGCATTGACTACAGGGTCATGGATTATCTGCGATGCGACATTACCCCATCAATGACGGGGTAATGTCGCATCGCAGATAAGTACTAGAGCGCCTTTGCATGGACTATGGGTGGACCCTTCTCTCCGTCCCATATTCAAAACGTGCTTTTCACGGAGACTTGTAAGGTGTTCCTTCTGCCATATTTTCGAAAACTTTTCCGACATCTTGCATGACTTTTCCAGAGCCTCTACTGCTTGTTGGCTTGTTTGTAGCGCCATCAGTTCTTCTTGTGGGCGGTATTGCGGATCTTGGTCGGTGCAGCTGGTAATCATAGGTGCGGAAATGTAGATCTCCTTTTGAAGAAAGTCTATAGGTCTTAGTATCCGAGTATTGTCGAAATCCGTGGCCGTGTAAGTAAGCGGACGGGATTGAGCATGGTCTCAGTTTCAATTATGACTGTTGATAACTCTTCAAACGTAACCAGTGTTGCACCAAGAGTCTTGTACAGAGAGTGTTTGACGGATTTCACTAATCATTTTAATATAGCTTTTTCAGAGCTTTGAATGCGGTATACTCGATGAGCATGTTGGCATAGCTCTCTTTTTCTAGCTTCAAATAGACCTGAATGTAGCGCAAACAGTTAAAGATAGTAATGATGCTCTTGGCCTAGATTCGTAATAAATGTGCTCAGAAGCAGTAGTTCAAAAAGCTGTTGTAACAACCGCGAACCTTGGGCATGATGAAAGAGGTGGCCAGATATCGGACGTTGCCACCGGATAGCCTATAGTCTTGACTTCACTTTTACACAGGACCATAGAGGAGGTCCTGCCCAACCGGGGCGTACATGTTCGTAGAGCTAAGCTGAACGGAAGTCAAAATATTTTATAGGTGCGTGCAGCGACATATCACCAATTTGAAGGGACGTTCATCAAATTGTGGCTTGTTCTATGTGACTAAAGCGACTCATTTCTCACATATTGCGAGGTTTAATAAAGAGCGAATTCTTCTCCACGGCTCACAAAGCTTTGCTGAATAGATCGACAACGTTCAAACCCTACAAACCTTGAAAAACTTAAACTATGCTGAAGGAGTTTTGTGGCAACTCTATTAGGTCCGCGGCAATCTGAACGTTACGTCAAAACTCACCGAAAATTGTAAGACATGGACCCAGCATTCCTAATAATAAAGGGGTGGACACATCTTTGAAAGGTGTCCTGAACGCATATTGCACCGCCAACACTTCACAAGTTGGACCAGCTGGACTTCAGAGTGATTCTGCGAACATCTTACCTAGTAGACCTTTTGTCAAGCTACCATCACATTTCTGACGATCTCGACTGCTTCTTCGAAAAGAATTGCATCAAAACCCAACATAGTGCTAAAACAACCTTCCTTCAATTCATCGCCTCCGCAGCTCTAGCATTGTGAACAAACGTACCCAGTTAAACGGCTCCTACTAAAATAGGGTTTGCTTATTCGAGTAATTTTTTGTTCAACATGAATTAGTTTAAAGGCAAAAGTCAGACTTGGGCATTATGGCGCCTGAAGTTGAGTGTAGAGATGAGAGGTGGAAACAGTGGAGAAAAAACGCAATGAAACCGTCGACAAAACCCGAAATCGAAACCCCTTCCCTTCTGGCAGTGAAGGAGGCTTGCTCGGGGGTGAGCCACGTCCGAACGAGTTTCCCGGATATGCCAGCCGTTCTATCGGTTGACACGGCAATCAACCTAGCTGATCTCACACGTTAGTCCAGCCACGCACCACATACAGTGCTGGGCGGGACCAGCTGATGAAACGAACCCATCGCTGTAACTAGTAGACCAGAGGCCTTGACGGCTCGCAATCTCGAGTCAGGAGTGTGGCATCACCCTCCGAGAGTATTTCTGGAAATATTAGTGATGGAAAGGCCTTCTATGGTCACCTAATCCTGACTCGTGGCTTTGAGCCGAGATTTGTGCATTCAAAATTCGGGGTCGGAAAACTACAGAACTTTCTGACGCCTAATATGTTCCCGTTCAGCCCTATACCAAATCTTGAAAGTGAATCTTGACGAATGCTGGTCCGCGCGCCATGATTTCGTAACACACAGTGAGTTACATATACGGGGGGGGGGCAAAAAGAGTCACTTCGTCCATGGCGCACATTAAATTTTTTTGTCGCACAGGATGCCGCAGTTAAGAAAGTTCCACATCGGAAAACTGCTTAGGTGTCCTCTTATAAGCAGAAACAGGCTCTCTGTCATTGCTCCTACCGTCTTCAGAATACGACGTCATCTTCCGTTATCGTCGAGCTCAACGAGCTTTACCGTAACCGCTAAGGCTTGAAGCTGCTACATAATTTCATCAATGGATTTACTTGTGAATAGCTTCTCAAAGACACTAGTTGCGACTATGCGAAACCGCTTACAACGTTTTAGGGAACGGTTTATGGTACATTGACGTTCTCGTTGAGCTTGTACCGTGAACCATGTTCGTGGGGAAATCTTCTGATGTCGTCGGTGTAGAAATCTGTTATGTAACTTCTTGATATCCAGTGCTGCTGGTTCGTGTGCTATGGATTTCGTGACATTTGCGTTCTAACGCCACTTATGAGTACTTAACAGCTGTTATCAGTCTGAATCCTCCTTCAAAAATGTTCCCGTCCCACCTCCTATATCATATCTCAAAATCAACTAATGACGACTGCTGTGAACGCTATGAATTTAGTGACAAACAGACGGACGTACACATACAGACAGGTATATAGCGAATTGTAGTGGGTACATATACAATACCAGTCTGGCTCCGCACACTACCGCGTACAGGGCTCGGCTGGCCATCCGGTGGAGCGTTAATGGCAAAAGTCGGGCTTAATGAGGGGGTTCTATGGCGATTGAAACTGAGTATAGAGATGTGAAATGGAACGACAGTGGAAAAAAAAACTGCGAAAAACCGTCGACAAAGCCGTTAACAAAACCCTTTTTCCCACTAGCAGTGAAGGAGGCTGGCTTGGGGAAAGAGGCACGTACAAACAAGTTTTCTGGAGATGTCAGTCGTTCTTCGATACGGCAATCGACCTAGCTGATTTCACACGTTATGCCAGCTACGCATCACTTACGGCGGTGGGCGGTAAGAGCGAGGTCAGGCGGCGAAAGCGCTTAATACGTGCGCAAGGGCCATATTACGGCACCGTTTAAGATTCTGAGCATGGTAACGTCTCTGTGGATGCGTAGCCAAAGACGACAAAGGGGTCGGTTTGGTCCACTGAGCCGACTTGTGCCGTTAAGCTACGCCGCTAAACAATAACTTGGTTCGTGAAATGCGTTAGTTGGCCTTCCACCGTCTGATACACGCGGTGGAGTGCGGAGTTAAAGTGGTGTCTGTAAACAGCCATCGTGCACTGGATGTCAGACTGATTTTGCGGTCGAACAACATTGATGCCACTGATTTTGAAATAGAAATACCCATTATCGTATTTCGATAAACATCCATCATACGTTTTCAAAGACATAGGGACTGTAGCGGTCGAAAGGTAGGTTGTCCTGAAGGTCTTTGGCCATTTGTCGATCTTTTTTAAAAATCTATAATACTCTTCTTCTTTAGGCCAGTCAACAAATTACAGTCATATGCCCTATCGTGATCGTGAACATATTGCTTTTCAGCAGCTGACTTATAGACGCCGTTTGCCTAGAAGTCCTGAGCTTTCGAGGCAAAAAACTGAAGAGAGTCCGTTTCCGAGTAGTCCGGAACATAAAGCTCTCCCTCTTTTGATTGAATCAACAGCAACAGAAGCAAACGGTATTATGTTGGGGCCGAATCTGCTGAACACAACTGGTGAGACAGGACATCCCATAAGCAGCTTGGAGACTTGCTAGCCCTTTTTCAAAATCCCTTGATGAGCGTTGCTTGGATAAAGTGATCTTTGTAATGTTTTCTACGCATATTGTATGAGATTCACTCCGCCTGTCCAAATTATCGAACTACAACAGCAGCGAAGTTTGTTGGTAGAAGCTGTCTGCAAACGGATCGCTTGCAGCTTTTCCAAGTCTGAATGTTGCCTCTCAATTTGCAGTGCTGGAGTTGACATCGGAATCTACGATTCTACGCGTCTGAGCCAGTGGCGCTCGCGGGTTTGGTTTAATAGGGGAACCCACTCCTTGCTACCACTAGCAAAGTAGTCGGGTCAAACAAGATACAGCCGGTAAATCAAAATCATTCGAAATCTGAGGTCTTCTAATAGCGGTTGTCACCCAGATGACGAAACCCGCTTTTTCCATAATTTCTCTTCTTTTTGAAAAGTTATTGAAGAATGGCTATCGTGTTATGATGACTGCAGAAGCTGTGGCTGCTAGTGTGCATTGCACCAGAGACTTTCCGGACAACTTCAGAAGACACTCGTCACTCAGGGTGACAAGCCAAACGACTTTGGGCTTTTTTCTAGAGTTTCTGGACATCGGCTACCAAATGTTTGCCATTTCGTGAAAGACACTCTGAAGCCCCATTGGAAGGCGTACGACTCTCGTCGCATCGCTTCCATTGACGCGTTCTCTGGGTTTCAAAATCAGGAGTAGCCAAATATGTTTTCTGTCAAAGTCGGTTTTCTCACCCATAATCGCCGCGAAGTACCACGGCTGAGACGCTCTGGTGAGATCATTGACTGAGGTTCACATATGTTTTACAATGGATGTTCAAAAATTATCCCTGGAGATTTTACAGCATACACATAGAAATGAAAAAAAAACTTAAAGAAAACCATAACTATAAACCCCACCAAATATGTTGCCGTCCCACGCTGTACATCACTTCTTGGAACCAACGCCCCACCACTGCTGGGACACGCGCTATGAATATCATGAAATTTACGTTTTAGCGCCTCATATCGGATCTTGTCAGTCGGTATCACTTTATAGACCCCACAAAATATGTTGCCGTCCCACCTCCTACACCATACTCAAAATACAGCGTTCCATGCCTGCAGCGAAGCGCACATTTCGTGACAGACGGACGTACGTGCAGACAGACACACACAGACATACTCAGCGAATTATATATAGTAGGATATTAGGTCGATCCATAAATTTTGAGATACCTTGGATGTTTTTGGAATCAATTGGTTTTTTTATTGCTTTGATGTGTTTATTCAACATAATGTACACTGCCATTATAACCGACGTCAGCACGGGTGTAGGTGTTGATTGTCTCTCTTACTGGATTCCATAGAGTTCTAATCGGAGATAAATTAGATGTCGATTTGTAGGCCATGGTGATTAAGGTGGGATTTCATCCCCAGAAGACGAACTAGAGATGGGAGCGGATGGTTGTTTGCTGGGCAAAATCCAGTGCTACGAGGAGGAGCTAAAAGAACTGACCGCAGGAGAATCTCCAATTTCTAGTGAATTTTTACGCAAGGTGGAGCCGAACGAACTTAGAAAACATAGATTTTGTAACGAAAAGAGGGAACTCTGAGTTGAGGTGACTATCAGAGCATCGCAGAATGAGATGCTCTCAACTACAGGGTGATCCAAAATTATGAGGACCAGGCAATGTATCGTTAAAAACGCATAGTAGCTTGATGGAACAAACCAACTTTTGGGAAGTATTTGTAACTCTTACCTCAAAATAACTCCAGAATAGAATTGAGATCTGCCACTTCCCTCGTTAACACGAGCCTTCCGATGAGGGGGATGTCGCGTGCGGTGGCACGCAACTAATGCGTGACCGAATGGTTGGTTCAGTGCCCTTTGAATGCTTGTGTTGGCCTTCTTCAGGGAATCAAACCTTTGTGTTGCATTTATTTGTGCTTGCATCCAGAGTGTGGAGTACAGAAATCTAGAGATATTAGGTGGATGGTACCACTGTAATAATTCTGCGGAAGCAAGCAACTCGAAAAATCGCTTTTCGAACGATTTTTGCACTATTCTTGGGTGCTCGGTCCTGTGAGAAGTTTTAAGTAGACTACTCGTGTGGCTTTCTATCCACAACAGATCAGATAGATCAGATACAGGTCCGGCGCGCGGAAGATCTTAATCTGAACACATGAAGAAAGAGGTTTAGGAATAGCTTTCAAAAATGGAGTCCTAGCTAGGCAAAATAACAATCAAACGAGGTGCTAGTCTGTCGTGTAGGCGAGCTTGTGTGCTGAGTAAAGCGTCTCATATATATGCACCAGTTTTGCTCAGCTCGCTATCGCGCGCATCACATGGCAGGCTTTAGCGAAGCTGGAGGATCCATGGAATACCGGCATGAGGTGCTTCATTAACCACGTTATTATCAAATGTGTTAGACCTTTCTCAGTTTCGCCTAAGTCCATCGAGAATACGTGTGATAACGTTTGGGTCTGTGGTATATATTATACAACTGTAAACATCCAGCATTCTTTCTGAAATCGGAGAATTTCTTGCTGTCAGTCTCAAATGGAGAATGAAATATGCAATTCACATAAGTGGGGAGCTAATGCTTATCATTTACAGTACTCGCCGTTTGAAATCGGAAATCCACGCGAATTAAAATGCCGCCATTCCGCGTGAATGTCGTGAATTCGTTATAACTCTGTTCAAAATCGAGCTTTCAAGTATCCGAAGATATCCTTGAATTTAGCCGGTCTAACACACACTATAGGAGCACGCTTTGAAACTTTGATAAAGTTCCATATAGGATTGCGCCATGCACTCGGGTATCACCTCGAGAGACAACTGATTGGATGTGATGCTTACCTAATCACACTAGTGAAGCCTGATTGTTTCATAAAGATGGGCGTGGGGCATTTCCCGAAATTCGCCTCGACTTTGTGCACAGGAATTTCGTGACATTTTCGAATTTTCCAAAAGATTTTTTGAAAAAGCCTGAGAAGTTAGCGACGAAATCTTTCTACCTGCCTACACTACGCTTTCTTGTCTGTAGGAAATATACGACATGCTGGTCACAGGTGAGTGCTGTTTCCGTAGAGTGGCCCCAAACATCACTCCTCGTCATGCCCTTGTAGGAAGATCTGGTTTTTTGCTTTTCCAGAGCCTTCGAAAGTGAGATGTGCACTGTTGAATTTCCCATAAAAAGTACTATCGAATGATATGTTGCGCTGCCCGCACTTGAAACACTGTTTTTTTCCACCGTTTTTAGCATTCTGCCCATTGCCGATCGCGTCCCCTAGCCCGTGGCGACAACGTGCGATTCACGTGCGCGATGCGTGACGCCGTTCCCATGCTCGCGCAACAGCCACAGCGACGTATTGATCGGTCTGCCGGCCGAAGGCCATCGGCCTACGCACGTGAATTGCACGTCGTCAGGGGCTGGGAAACGCGATCAGCAATGGGAAGAATGCTAGGAACGGCGAAAAAACAATGTTTTGAGTGCGGACAGCGCAACATACCATTCGATATTACTACTCATGGATTCGATATTACTACTCATGGGAAATCTAACAGTGCACATCTCACTTTCAAAGCCTCACATGGAAAAGCAAAAAATCAGATCTTTCTACAAGGGCATGACGAGGAGTGATTTTTGGGGCCATTCTACGGAAACAGCGTTCACCTGCTACCGAACATGTCATATGTTTCCTACAAAAAAGTAAGCGTAGTGTAGGCAGGTAGAAAGATTTCATCGCTAACTTCTCAGGCTTCTCCAAAAAATCTCTTGGAAAATTCGAAAATGTCACGTAATGAGATTGCTAGTCCTGCTGAAAACTGATCTAAAATTCTCGCTCGAACTCAAGAGAATGGGAATTTCGGTGCAAATGATGTGGAGTGTGGGACGGAAGAATATTTGGTGGTGGACTGAGAAAGCTAATAGATGATAAGCGCTGATAATAACGATTTGATTAAGAACATCAGGGACGGTAGTAAACTTCCTTCAATTCAGAGTTAACGAGTTGAGATTAGCTCAAACAAAAGTCATGTTTAGGTAACAGGTTTAAAGCGCCTCCCGACACATTAATTCTTGATAAGCTCACAGCTAGATCATTACTGAAAAAATCGACTTTAATTACGAATTAGAGAGATAACCTGTAAAGCTAATTCGGAATTAAGCAGAGAAAAAAGTTGAGGAGACGCAGACGCCACGTTAATCCTTCAGTAAAAAGTACTTCGGAGGACTAGAGGACTTTTCACTGAAGGGTTAACGTGGCAAACGTGGCATCTGCGTCTCCCCACTCCCACGGTTTTTTTTCTCTGACCAGCTCCACTAAGTAGGAATTAAAAATGCAGCTGCAATCGCATAATCCACAGATGCTTTTGTGACCTTTTTTCTGGAGTATTCTTTCGTTTCCTCATCTTTCGTTAATGTGTGATCATAAAGTAGAGTAGGAAGCTCGCGTTTTATTGAAGATCGATTCGCGATTGCCTTATTCTTTATTCTATACAAGAGCCTTCGATGACCACCTTCACCTGCAAATTGAGGGTAGTTTACTAACGTCCCAGGTTGCTTTAAGTGATACAAGATAAGAATCACTACTCATTGATTAGTACACCAAGAGACAACATTAAACACCAATTGGTCAGAAATCGTCTCTACGACCGGAATTGTATCATGGATAACTGCGTGATCTGCCCGTATGGAAAGGTAGGAGACTGCGCGCAAAGATCTGTGGTTTACCAGCTCCAGTGTTCAACATGTAACGCCTTGTACATCGGAGAAACTGGGAGACAGTTGGGTGTACGTATAAAAGAACATCTGGCTAGTAAACGAAGGGAAAGTTTGGTCGCACCACTTGGAAAACATAGAAGGGAAAGTCATTCTGGTTGTGACTTTGACGTTAAATGCACGATACTGGCGTACGAAAGTGATATCGGTGCTAGGACATCCTCGAGGCTTTTTGGATAAAGCGCCGTAATCCGAGTATGAATAACAGAAATGAGTGCATTTCCATAGCTGATGATTTCTTGCCATACATTCCACTTTGTGAGCTCTGATTGGAGAAACGCAACGTACTGCACGTACGCATTTTACAAGCAGTACACAACCGGTCAGTCTCACTTTCTCCATTATTTCGCGAAGCTGAGCGGCCTTCCTGGTGGAATTAACGTGAGTTAACCGTTGTTCGTAATCCTGCTCTATTGTAGTCGCATGGGGGATTGTAACGTTCAGTAGGAGAAGGTTAGCTGTGAGCGGGATGGCAACATTGCAAGACGTTTCGATATGCTTTCAGGCCTTTGAAAACGACGAAATTGTCGAAAAGGCATAATAAAAATTCCATCATAAAAAACCTGTATGGCACAACAAACAAGAACTACCCATTTCATTTTTATCTCATCTGAGTTCCATCGTCAGCACTATACTTCCTTCGCCCGCTACTTAGCCTAAATTTCTTGCGAATGTGTTTAGAGGCTATCTGAAGAAATACGGTGATGATCAGTAGGCATTTCTGTTCCAACGTCATTAGCCACAAATATAATTCGACCGCTAAATCACGCTGTCACTCAAGCCATGGTGATTGTTTACATGAACCACTTTATCTCTGCACTCTCGTGCGTATCAAGAGGTGAGCTTCAGCAGAGATGGGGAGACAGGAACCTAACGTTCCACAGGCTGTTTAGACTCACGGAGTCCTACCGCTTTATGTGTGCGATAGCGTGCGGAGCTAAACTGGTGTTAAAATAAAAGCCTTCAGCACTCGTTGTCGTACTTCTCCGAACATCCACCATACATTTTTAGGAACCCTGAGGAGCATAGCGGTCTAGCGGTATTTCGGGCTTAAGATAACAACGCAAATAAAGGAATGTTGAAATTAAATGCTTTACCTAAAGTCTGGTTCCGAGCGACCTCTACCTTCTTGAACATATCCTTAATATCGGCCCTTATCAGTCGTAGTCGTTTTCTTTCCGCCACCATGTATGTTTCCATCCTACCCTTCATATCTTCTCTTGGAACAAACACCTCATTGATGCTGGTAGGCGTGCTGTAGATATCGTGAAATTGGCGTTTGATGCCTCTTATCGGATCTTACTGGCCATTATCACCAAGGGTGTTCCCGTTCCACTCCCTACAACAATATACTCAAAATACAGCGCTTCACTGTTGCAGCGAAGTGCGCTATGAATTTCACAAGTAAAAGAAAACGACAGATAAACACACGCACACTCACGCATACACACGCACAGACATACTTAGCGAATTATATTACAAGGTGGAGCAAAATTACTGGTGCATCATACGTTTTGAATTTCTCAACACTTCTTGGAGATTTTTCTGTTTCATTCACTTGTGATATGTTGCCTGGAGGTTGCGTAGTTCCTACGTACTCGAATATAAAATGGTCCGTCGTTCTGACCTACGGAGCGCGATCATCAAACTTCACAACGACGGCAAGCAAACAAGAAAATTGTGAAGATCCTTTCTTTACCTCAAAAGACGGTTCAGAATGCAGTACGACGCTATAAAGAACTGAAGACCGAAGAGGACAGGGAAGGAAGAGGACGTCCCACAGCAGCTACGAGTAGGAGAAATGTGAAGCTCGTCAGAGAAGGAATTCGAAGGAACGCCAGGAGATCGATGCGCCAGAAGGCGAAAGACGTTGAAGTAAGCGCGAAGTCAATGAGGAGGATTGTCAGAAGTAAGCTAAGGAAGTTCCCCTATCGCTTGCAGAAATGCCAACTCCTGACGGACATTATGAAGAAAAGGAGATTGGAGAGATGCAAGAAGTTGCTGCAGCGATTCACGGTGGCACGCGCCCGAGAGATCGTTTTCAGTGATGAAAAGAATGAGAGGATTATTGCAGGATCACTTGCTGATGCTACCACCAAGGCAAGACTCCAGGAAAGAGCGAAACATCCTCAGTCCATTCTTGTTTGGGGAGGAGTCACCTCCACGGGGAAGACCCACTTGTTTTCGTTGAAGCTGGTGTAAATATCAACGCAGAGGTTTACAAAAATATCCTGGAGGAAGTTCTCAAGCCGTGGGCCAACTCCCATTTCGAAGAAGTCTACTGGTGCTTCCAGCAGGATTCTGCTCCAGCACACAAAGCAAAGATGGTTTAGAAGTGCTGCGCCGAGCGCCTGCCCGACTTCGCCAGACACGACGAATGGCCCTCCAGTTCTCCTGATCTAAACCCGATGGATTACTCTGTGTGATCCATCTTGGAGAGCAAAGCGTGTTCTACCAGCCATACCAAATTTGGACTCTCATAAAGCGGGGCTTTCAAAATCTTGGGACGAAATCGATGACCAGTACCTGCGTTCCACATGCGAAGCACTTGTCGAAGGTCTGAAGGACTGTGTGAAGGCTAAAGGAGATCATTTTGAGAAGCATTAACATTTTTTGTATTGTCATGTTTGTAATAAATAATATTGATAATTAGAATTGATTTGTGAGAAGTGTTGTCAAAATGCCATTGAAAATTTAATGCACCAGTGATTTTGCCCCACCCTGTAGACCAGTTGGCGCCACAGCATTGCGCACACCACACAGTTCTGCGGCGGTGATGCAGTGTGGTGCGGCGTGAATTTTCTTCAATTGACCCTTCGAATCTTTGACATTCAAGCTGAGTTCTATCCGATTACCGCATGCCTCATCCACCGATGGCTTTTGACATGCCTTCCTTCCTCCACCAATTGTCCGTCTTTCTCAGCCTCGGACTGCCTCCGAACCGATTTTTACGAACCTCATGGTGGACTCCGTGTATTTCTTTGCATGTATCACCTATTTCCTCTTCCCCGCGAACCTTTTTCCGCATTTGACACGATCTCTGAACTATCTCTGAGTCGATTTGCAATTTTGGCGGCTTATCCTCCATTTTTGGTGTATCCTCCGCACGCCATTAGCAATTCACTTCCTTTTCTTCGCCTACTTGTCTCCCGGTCTCCAGACTTCTTGCACAAAGTTTGCCGAGTCACAAAGTTTTGTGGAAAACTCCGCTCACCTCGAAAATGCCCCGCTTACCAACAACAGTTGGGTTCCACTCCTTTACCCACCTCTATTCGCCTTTTTTCCGGTGTCCAGACTTCTTGCAGCCGAGTCACAAAGTTTTGTGGGAAACTTCGCGGACCTCGAAAATGCCCCGCTCACCATCAACAGTTGGGCTCCACTGCTTCACCCACCTCTATTCACCTTTTTCCCGGTCTCCGAGACTTCTTCGAGCCAAGTTACAAAAGCTCGTGGAAAACTCCGCCCACCTCGAAAATGCCCCGCTCACCGACAGCAGTTGGGCTTAACCCCTTCACCTACCTCTAACCACCTTTTTCCCGGTCTCCGGGACTTGTTGGAACCGAGTTATGAACTTTCATCTCAAACTCCGCCCACCTTGGCTGTGCCCCGCCTACCAGTAGTAGTGTCCTCCCGTGCGTTGTCAGACTCGACCCACTCTTTTTCCGGTCTCCTGGACTTCTCGGAACTAAATTACAAGTTCGTGGCAATCTCCGCCCACGTTAGTGCACGCCCTACCCACCAATTGCGATTGACCTCCCTTCCGTTGGCAAACTCAGTCCACCTTTTTCCTGGTCTCCAGGACTTTTTGGACCTGAGTTATGAATTTTCATGGATAACTCCGCCCACTTCGGATGTGCCTCACCCACCAATAGAGTCTTCACTGCTCCACCCACCTCTATCCACCTTTTCCCGGCTAACTAAGCCTTTTCCGGCCCCAATTACGGGGACTCTAGAAAGCGCTGTACACTTCAGAGCGCGCTCCGCCCATTGCGGGCGGATCTCTGCCTACGTCATGGATGCTAAGAACACCTTAGACATTGCTCCCCTACATCAATTTATTTTTCTACTCTGTAGGCTTTCTCCCGACCGAGTTATAAAAGTTTTCATACAGCCCCGCTCTTTTGGAGAACGCCACTCCCACCGGGTTTGGTGTGACTTACCAATACACACCTTCTCTCACTGTTTGGTACAGTTTCAAGGCTGTTTTGGTATAGTATCTGAAATCTCGGTCGTTAGTACAGTTTATTTTGATGCACGGCACGCCCACTGTGGGCGGAGCTCCGCTCAGCTGATGTGTGTTTTATACTTCTCGAGAACTAACCCACTCACCCCACACTTCGCCCGGACCCTGCAGGCTGTTGCTCGCTTAGGATAGAATTTCGTGACAGACAGACAGACAGACAGACAGACAGACAGACAGACAGACAGACAGACAGACAGACAGACAGACAGACAGACAGACAGACTTAGCACATAATACATAGTAGGGACAGTAGGATACAATATGCAGATGAAAAATAACATTTTACCCATGTCGCACTTCGGCAGTTTTTCTTCTCAGAGATTGCCGTTGTTGACGGAATTAACTCAGTGAACTATTCTATAAATGTCCCTCTATAAGTAGACTCAGGCACTCCTTCGCTGCCCACACCGTCATCAAAATGTGACGTCATCTGTCATCGTCGTGAAGTTCAAGGAGGCCTACACTAACTGCTCCACCCTGAAGCTCTTAAATGATTTCGCAGATCGATTTAATATAGGATAATTTCCTAGGTACATTGGCGCTCACTATGCAAACCCCCTCGGAGCCCGTCCTTCGGAACCCGTCGTAACGGCACACGATAAGTCGAGAACCCCTTTGAGTCAACCAGAGCACCATGTTTCCGGGGCAAATTTTCCTGATGCCATCCACGTAGATGGCCACTATGAAGATTTTCTTATGAAATCAAATGTTAATACTAAGTTGGGTCCATTCGGAAAGAATCGAGCGAAGTGTGATTAAATCCATCTGAATGTGGAGACAAAACGCCTTCTTTTTATTGGCACTCCTGTACTTACTTTACTTTGATACTTCGATAGCCCATTGAATGCCTTTCCTCCATGGTCCACAGCTCTTTTACACACCTCGATTTTTAGCAACTTGCATCCAATGTGGGCCGCGTTCTCTGAAAATTCTGGAAGCGAGTAGGCCCACCCGCTTGGCGGTCGTCGTCGCGGTCTTGTTTTGTTTTTTGAGAACAATTCCGTCACGCGTAGACTCCATTTGTCAGATGGGGGACGGATACTGATAGCAACTGATAAGATCTGATGAAAGGCGCTGAAACGCAAATTTCCAGAAGTTCATAGCGCGCGTCTCAGCAGCCGTAGCGTTGGATCCAAAAGGTTCCGACCGGCGAACCTAGCACTCCACCTGTCGTCCAGTTTTACAAAGTCCTTTCGTGCCACGCACGCGGGAGTGTGCGGACACGGAAAGACTCTGTGTGGATGTGTACATATATCACTACTATCCCTACTATATATAATGCGCTGTCTGTCTGTCTGTCTGCCACGAAATTCCGTATTAAGCGGACAACAACCTACTGGGTCCAGGTCAAGTTTGGGATAGATGTACCATATCTCGAGAAGTAAAAAACATACATTACCTAAGCGGAGCCCCGCCCACAGTGGGCGTGGCGTGCGTCGAAATGGGTGATACTGTGAACCATGATTTCGAATTCGGTCACAAAACAGTGTCGAGACCGGGGACAAAAGTGGGTATAGGTGTGCGTTGGTAAGCCAGATCGAACTAAGGAGACTCACCCTCGGTGGGCGGGGCGTTCTCTAAGAAAGCGGTGCTCAGTGAAAGTATTCGTAACAAGGTTAAGAAGAAGCCTACAGACCAGGAACGAAATTAGTGCAGGGAAGCAATGCCTAAGGTATTTCCAGCAGCCCACAATGGGCGAGCCTCCGTTTACATCATGCGTCGTGAAGCGGACAGCGTTTTCTACGAGAGCTCATAAATTGGCTCCGAGATGACATAGAGACCCGAAAACAGCGGATGGAAGTCAGGAGGGGAGGGGAAGCTAAATGTAAGGGATGGGGGTGGCTTACATCAAAGTGGGTAGAGTTTGGATTTAGGCTTACAACTCGGTTCCTAGGAGTCCCGGAGTCTGGAAAAAAAGCGTGTAAGGGTTGCCGGAGGGAAAGGAGTCAGATGCTATTGGTGGGTTAAGTGTGCATCAAAGTGGGGGGGGGGGTTTGCCACGGTACTTCATAACTCGGTTCCAATAAGTTTCGGAGATGAGAAAAAAGTAGAAAAAGGTTGGGAAGAGATGATAGTCAACTGATATCAGCGGGCGACCCATGCACCAAAGTGGGCGGGGTTTGCTACAAAGATACGTGGCTCGATTTCGTCCCTTACAAACCTCATAATTCTGCTCCGAGATGACTTAGAGACCTGAAAAAGTGTGTATGGTAGTGAGAGTGGGAGTAGAGCTTGAATGTGGACGCTGGGCGTGGCACATCTTGAAGTGGGCGGAGTTTGCCACCACTCTCATACCTCGGTTCTAAAACGGCTAGACGACTGGGAGAAATGTGGAAAAGGGTTGCCGGATGGAAAGGGGCTATATGCTAATGGTAGGCTAAGCTTGCACAAAAGTGGGCGGAGATATGCACGAAATATTATTACTCGGTTTCAAGAAGTCTTGGACACCAGGAAAAAAGTATAGAGGTCAGCGAAAGAAATGAAGTCTCAGTGAGCAGGACATGCGCAAAAGTGGGCGGGGTTACCCATGAATTTCGAAAGAGGAGTGTCTCCAAAGCAGCCGTACCTTGGAATCTCACTCAGCAGCTCTGCAGTAATACAGAGTGAACATTGTTTACAGACACAAATTTTCAGCCTTACCACCTTCCGAAAAATACCCTGTCTTGGAAGAGAGACCCTCTCCAAAACCGCCTTCCAATGGAATCTTACCTAGAAGCTCTGCAGTAATTGAGGGAGAGCATTGCCCACAGACACAACTCCTCAACTACAGAACCTTCTCATAAGTGAAAAGTATACCATGCCTCGAAAAAAAAAACGTTCTCCAAAATCATCGTCCCTAGGAATCTCACTCAGGAGCTTTACAGTAAATGAGAGGCAATATTACCCACAGACAGAATTTCTCAATTAGAAAACCTTCTCAAAAATTGAAAAACATACCATGCCCCGAGAAAGGACCCTCTCCAAAACCGATGTCGCTTGGAATTGTTGTTTTCGTTCGCACCTAGAGACTGGGTACTGTCTTTTGATCGATTTTGTCTGGAACACGTAGCCCAATGCGGTGTAGGAAATAGAAAATTTAGTTTGACCTAATAGTCGGTGTAAATGGAATGTACCGAACCAAAAACTCAAATCTAGAAAAGAGTAGTGATCATCCTGTTTGAACCACCGTGTGATGCACGCGAATGCGTGCGCAGCCAAACTGGTATATAAAATGCTACGTCTTTCTATTTATGCGTGTGTGTGCGTGTGTCACGAAGTTCATAGCACACATTACAGCAATGACGGGACGTCGATTCACAACTGTTATAGGGGCCGGACGGACACACATAGTGAGTGATCTAAAATGATAACAAGTGATAAGGGACGATAGGGAGGGCTACGGCACTAACTTCGTTGCGCCCTTTGCAGTACCAGTGGAAATTTTTTTTGAAGTGTAGTATAGGAGATTGGATGAATACACAGATGGTATCACTATGCTAATTTTGGCCTTCGTTCTCTTTGCTGGCGAAGGAAAAAGTTAGACCTCCTGACGTTCCATAAAATTCTTCAAGGCTTACATTGCCTCCATCCCAACACTTTTTGTACCGTCCAAGCATCCACCACAAGAATGGTCCATTCAAACTGCTCCTTCCTAAGTCTCGACTCAGCTGTCGTTCGCATTTCTTCGTAAATCGTGTTCACTCTCTCTATTTTGCCCTGAACAAGAAGAAAAGCATACATCTGAGTCTTTCCAGTTTCAAGAAGTACCTCAACGAGTACCTAGAGCCATGACGACTTCTTCGTTCCGTCATTCCATTCCCTTTTTTTCTCATTTAACTCCTCCCCATGCTTTGTTTCTCAACTCTCTGGTCTCGCTCACTAATGTTTAAACTGTGTTTTTTCCTTTCTTTCATGTTTTTTGCTGTGCTGAAGTTTGATTCAGTGTTTTGCAATCAGGTTCTAACCACAGGGGTTACCTCATGTAATAAATAAAATCCGTTTGGAGCCGACAAGCGGACTTCGTCCAAGAAGGGCCCATAAAGCGAGATGGGGCCGATCCGGATGGTGAATTAAATGCTGGCCATAGACAATGGGAGAGCGTGACATGCTAGGTGTATCGCGCGAGATGAAGTGTTCAAAGTGCGACTTGCGCCAATTGTGGTTAGAAGCTTGCTAGAGGAGCTGGGAGCTCGGTATCTACGGGTGATACAGGTTGATACGATACCATACATGGCGATAGGGCGATAGGGCGATATCCAGTTACATAGCATACAGTACGTATAGCGATACGATAGCATACCTGACATGGCTACATTACATTACATACATACATAGGCATACATCACGAATATCATAGCGGCGGATAGCGATACATACATTAATGCTACCACACTGAAATTCACTATACAGTACATATCGTACATACATACATAGCGATACAGGTACATACATGATCAGACATACAGTAAGTAGATGACAAAGCTCCGGTCACACTCAAGTGGAGCGGTTCGAGTATAATAGATACGATGCCAAACAGGATGTTGAAGGGAGGTCCCGGCGGTTGGGCGGGGGACCAACTCTGGTTATATCCTATTCCCTTACTATATATAATGCGCTAAGGTCTGTGCTGTCTTGGTCTGCGCTGTTTGTCTGTCACGATAATTCCGTATTAAGCGGGGACAAAAACCTAGCTGGGTTCCAGGTTCTGTTGTGGGATGGGTGCAGATGAGGGGCGTCTCGGGGTTCGATAAGTGGGGATTTAGGGATGAGTAGGCGGGAAGTCATATTTGGGCTGGTGTTAGCCATATGAAGAGGATGGGGTAGCGCTGATAAGAACTGGGTAGCAACGATGTTCCAATATCAATTTTCATTCGCTTTGTCGTCCTCAGCCCAATGTTACCGCCACAGATCCCATAGTTCTGAAAATGTTCGGTGGATGCTTTGAAGAGTGATAAGCGACTGAGTATTTTCCATTTCATGCATCACTAGCATCAAAGATTAACTTCGAACCGCCAAAATTATTGCTGACATTGCGATTCATGTGATTGTTCAGATTAGTTCCGTGCTCTCAGACCGCGGCGTATTCAAGCGGACAGTCAGACTGACGCATTTTCGCAAAGCAAATTGTATCTCACCAGTTGAATTCACGCTTGTCGGCTGTCAGTTTCGCTGGAAGCTGTCGATGACATGTGGCGTAGGTAGCGTGCTGAGCAAACTGCGTATATTATTACAGTCAGTGGGCCAGAAATTTGTGAACAAATGGTTTGTTCCATGGATTCTCTTTCAGAGGGTCATACCTGCAACGTCTCCAAATTTACAACAATTATTAACTACGTGTTTTGTGATCCACACAAAAAAATTCCAAACATTTAGCTCAAATTTCGGTTTTTTTAGAAAATTTTTAGATTTGCGAAATGATTGAAGGCATGTGAAAGATCACTCATCCGTTTATTTTGATTTGAAATTAATGTCATAACAACAGAACAGTTAGGTGAACGGTGTTCACTAACGGTGAAGCAGTCTAGCACATTGCCCCCAGAACTCTTCTGAGAGTACCGGATACATAAACTGGATTGTGAATGCGGGGTCAACTAATGAACTCACTCTCTAGTGGGGTTCTCTCTGTTAATCCCGTTTTTCGTGGCTCTCTTTCATTGACATTCGAAATTTGAGGTTCCTCCCTGTAGGTGGTTCTTGTAATATTTGGCTCAAGAGGTCTGGCGTGGCTGGTCGTTTCAAAAGCACCCCATTGCTGTCGAAACCACTCTGCATGTGAGACGCCCGATGCGTATGGAGTCGGCTGCGCTGCTGGGACAGGACAAGGCCAGGATTATCATTCCATGGTGGCCAGGCGCATGTCACGGATACATAACATCCTCCAGAACTCTAAGCCTACACTACGGTAATTCTTTTTATTTTATTTATTTATTTGGACGCAGGGTACTCTGGCGTGGAAACATTTCTATGTAGGAGAGACAAAAAAAAAATCCTTCTATTTTATAAAGCGCTTACTTTGGGATCGGTTTGTGTAATCTGTATAGTGTGTGATGTTATGTTGATGTAGTGTCCGTTCCGAAAAATGAAGTGAGTGAGAAGGAAGCGTCATGGGATAAAAACAAACCGCTAACAAAGTCGGGTAGCTTACAGGATTTGAGAATTCAATGTTTGTAGGCAGGTAGTTGTGATACACCCTCAGGCTATATGAACACCTTACTTAGCACACTTCGTTCATTCACATGGTGCTGCGAGTGGCAAGCGTGGAGGGCAGTGGAGAGAGAAGGAGATTTGAGAGAAGGGAGCGAGAAAATCTATCGTCATGTCATGATTGTATCCTTCTACTGTTTTGAAACACCAGTTGTGTTTGCATACCGCGTCACTTTCCACGAGGATGTTTGCGGTTGTCACAGGAAGGAACCATAGCGGAGGATAGAAGCTTGCGCAGGAAAGGAGAGGCCGGCGGGTTGACGGGGGACTATTCTGGTTGAGTGATAAGACAGGGGGGGCCAAAAAAAAGACATTTGCATATTCGGACTTCGGCTCTTTTTCTTCGCAGAGATGCATGCTGCGTTGCACGGGAGTTCCTCAGAGAGTATTCCTAAGTGTTCTTCTTAGTAGTGTACGGCAGCGCCTCTCCTTCACTGCCCTCACCGTCTTCAGCAAGTATGACGTCAGTCTGTCACCGTCGCTCGAGCTCGAGTGAGGTCTACCGTTTTAAGAGCTTCAGCCTGATCAGCTCTTACCAATTCCGTGAATCGATTCAATAGTTGAGTTTTCTAAGAGGCATTAGCTACACTGGGCACAATCCCCTCGTAACTAGCTTCGCAGGTAAGGGTCGTTATGGGTATCACTGATCCTTTCGAATACCCCATGAGAGATCCCAGGCATTCCATGTTTCCAGGGTGACTAATTTTTTTGATGCCGTCCCAGACGTGGCCACGATGAAAGATATTTTCTTATAGAATGGAGAGTGCACTCGTTTAATAATAAGTTTGGAACCGGTCGGTCTGAGTTGAGTAACCAAATATGTCGCTTTAAATCCATCTGGAAGTGGAGGCAAGAATGTCTTTTTTTTGTTGGCGCCGCCCTGTAACCGGACATCAGCAGCATAGCCGATGTTGGCCGAGGAATAGCAACATGTGTGGGCAAAGAGAAATGATTCATAAAGCAGTCATAAAAATATAGTTATATATATATATTGCGGTTTGTCTCAAGGATTTGACTGGGTCGCAATTTTCGACACTTTGTTTATCCACAGTATGATCGTCCTTGGGGAGACAACTGATCAATAACACTAAAGCACCTATCATGGTTCAGTCGATATGCGTGCATTGTTAGGTGAGCGTTTGGAAGTTTCCAGCCCGGGATGAATGGGAAGGCTGGGGGTGTGTTGAAGAACTGTTTGGAGAAAGAGTCTTTTGTTGGGGTTTGTCCAAGGCGGTAGAAATTTTCTTCTTCTGGCAGATGCGTGTATCAGGCGCACGAGGGAGGCGGAGGTGGAGTCCGACAGAGCGATGCCAATGCATCATGAGTGGGATGAGGTATGTGGGCCCGGCTATCGCACCTTGGAACGGGTGTTTCAGTTGGGCATTGGCAATGTGAGGTACTGGCTACATTCGGGAGAAAGGAGAAATCTGGAGACGTTTTCTGACGATTCCCTCGCCAACGCCCTAGCCGGCTAGAGGGCTACCCGCTCGGGGACTGGGTCATGGGTCTTCATTTACATTTGAAGAAGGTTTCCCAAACCATGGCCACCTAGCGCATCCAACAAAACGTGAGCGGATATTACTCAGAAAGACGTAGTTCGGGGCTTGGTTGAGCGGTGCTTTCTTGCGTGTGAAGCAAAGACGCCATTGTGTTGTCGCAGTGGACTCATTGACTCATCCTCACTAGTGACCGACTAAGGAAGTTCTGCTTTTGTGCTGTCCCAGAAATGATTTTTCCGATGGTCAAGAGCGTGCTCCTCGTTCATGGTCGGCCTGACCATGAGGTTTCATCAAGACTTTTTCTGCACCAGTTCTTGCAGAATGCTGATGCGTGTGCTTGGTGATTCGCTGCGCTCAGGTATCTGCTACAATACCCTGATGCAAACGTGCGGCAGGCACTCTCAATTTAGGGTGCAAGGGCGCTGCATCAAAATGACCGCACAGGCCAGGTATAAGGTTGGAGTTCATAGCTCGGTTTCGGTGCTTGTGCCGTTGCCCGATGTAGGACGGCTAGCTCAGCTACCCTGTAGTAGGCGAAGAGGCCGGGCCAAGACACGGCGCTGGCGTCTTTCGTCTGGTTGTTGCCTCCTTGCGTAAGAGTTATTGTGGGGGATCGTGGAAGCGGGATAATCATTCATTTAGTCAGGTTGGATCCGTATTTTGATCGCAGGTTGGATGTAACCATAGCGGGCTCGCATTTCGAAAGCGCGATGCTGTCGAAAAGCTCTTGGAGGAGCATAGCTTCATACATGTCTGAACGTGATTTTCGCAATGAAAGATCA
>MU868359.1:205238-218862 GCA_036418205.1 Ostertagia ostertagi
TACATCATCGAACCTTTCGTCGCACAGGGTGCCGATGCTAATGTAAGTTTTACGGCGTGATATTCCTTGGGTGTTCCTCCGTAAGCAGAAGCAGGCCCTCCTTCACTGCCCCCGCCGTCTTTACAATATGACGTCATCTGCCGCCACCGTCGAGCTCAACGAGGCTTATGGTAATCGTTCCGACCTGAAGCTACTACGTATTTCTGCAATTGGTAGCTGTTGAATAGCCTCCTAGAGACATCAGCTGTGACTATGCAGAACCGCTTTTGACCAGCGTTTCAGAGACGTCGTAATGGTCTATGGTACCGTCAACGACCTCGTTAGGCTCATATCGCGAACCATGTTTCTGGGGGAAATCTTGATTCGTCGGTGTAGAAGGCTGCCATGTAATGGTTAGATAGATAAGAATGGTGCTCTTTAATACTAGTTGGGGGCAGTCGATTGATTTCAAAAGTGTGATTAATGCTGTCTGAAATGTGGAGTGAAGTGTCTCTTTTTTTGGCCCCCCCTGTATATATATATATATATATATATATATATATATATATATATATATATATATATATATATATATATATATATATATATATATATATATATATATATATATATATATATATATATATATATATATATATATATATATATATATATATATATATATATATATATATATATATATATATATATATATATATATATATATATATATATATATATATATATATATATATATACTATATATATAATGCGCTAAGTGTCTGTCTGTCTGTCTGTCACGAAATTCCGTATTAAGCGGACAACAACCTACTGGGTCCAGGTCATGTTTGGGATGGGTGTACCATATCTCGAGAAGTAAAAAACATACATTACCTAAGCGGAGCCCCGCCCACAGTGGGCGTGGCGTGGCGTGCGTCGAAATGAGTGGTACTGAGGACCATGATTTCAAATTCAGTCACAAAACAGCCTCGAGACCGGGACAAAAGTGGGCATAGGTGTGGGTTGGTAAGCCAGATTGAACTGAGGAGACCCACCCTCGGTGGGCGGGGCGTTCTCTAGAAAATGGGTGCTCAGTGAAAATATTCATAACTCGGTTAAGAGGAAGCCTACAGACAGAGATTAGCTGGGGGCAGCAATGCCTAAGGTATTCCACACGCATGATTGGGGAAGGAGGTCTGCCAAATGGCGGAGCGTGTTCGTGAAGCGGACAGCATTTTTCTACAAGAGCTCATAAATCGGCTCCGAGATGACTTAGAGACCGGAAAACAACGGATAGAGGTCAGGAGGGGAGGGGAAGCTAAATGTCAGGGATGGGCGTGGCTTACATCAAAGTGGGCGGAGTTTGCAATTAGGCTTATAACTCGGTTCCTAGGAGTCCCGGAGTCCGGGAAAAAAGCGTATGAGGGTTGGCAGAGGGAAAGGGGTCAACCGTTGTTGGCGGGCGGAGCATGCACCAAAGTGGGCGGGGTTTGCCACGGTACTCGTATACTCGGTTCCAATAAGTTTTCGTGAGAGTTGGTGGAAGGTTTGGGAAATATAAGGTGGTTTGGGTGTGGAAGGTGATATATGTGTCCGCTTGATCCAGTGGGGATCGCATCTGCTCGCTCAAGAGATGGGTGGGTGTGCATCAAAAGATACGTAGTCGTTTCGTCCTACAAGACTATAATTCGGCTCCGAGATGACTTAGAGACCTGAAAAAAATACGCCTGAGGTGAAAGTAGGAGTAGAGGTTGAATGTGAACGCTGGGCGTGGCACACCCGGATGTGGGCGGAGTTTGCCACCGCTCTCATAACTCGGTTCCTAGAAGTTCCGGCGACCGGGGAAAATGTGCATAAGTATTGAGGTATGGAGTAGGGTTGAATGCCATTGTTGGGCTAACCATGCACCAAAGTGGGCGGGGTCTGCCTCAGAAATTCGTGACTCTACTAACTTCGTATATAAATTCGGCTGTGTTCGCGAGCTGTATGACTTAGAGACCTGAAAAAAATACGCAGAGGTGAAAGTAGGAGTAGAGGTTGAATGTGAACGCTGGGCGTGGCACACCCGGATGTGGGCGGAGTTTGCGGCGTAAGTAAGATGTACCGAGCAGAAAGCTAAAATCAAGACAAAAATACTGATGGGCCCGATTTTACCGCCGCTGAGCCCCGTCTCATTGACGGCGAAAATGCGTGGCAGGCCAAACTGTTATACTTTTTATACTGATATATTATTATATATATATATATATATATATATATATATATATATATATATATATATATATATATATATATATATATATATATATATATATATATATATATATATATATATATATATATATATATATATATATAGGGGGGGGGCCAAAAAAAAGACATTTTGCCTATGTCGGACTTCGGCTCTTTTTTCTTCGCAGAGATTGCTGTCGTTGACGGGAGTTCCTCAGCAGAGTATTCCCTAAGTGTTCCTCTATTAGTGTACGCAGGCTCTCCTTCACTGCCCTCACCGTCTTCAGAATATGACGTCATCTGTCACCGTCGTCAGGCTCAAGGAGGTCTACCGTAAGAGCTTCAGCCTGAAGCTCTTACGCAATTTCGTGAATCGATTTAATGTTGGATAGTTTTCTAGAGGCATTAGCTACCACTGTGCAAATCCCCTCGGAACTAGCTTTCCAGTAAGGGTCGTTATGGTACACGATCCTTCGAAGACCCCATTGAGATCGACCAGTGCACCATGTTTCCAGGGCTAATTCTTCTGATGCCGTCCACGTACGTGGCCACTATGAAGATTTTCTTATAGAATGGAATGCACTCTTTAATAATAAGTTGGAACCGTTCGGTCTGAGTTGAGTAAAATGTGCTTAAATCCATCTGGAAGTGGAGGCAAAATGTCTTTTTTTTGGCCCCCCCTATATATATATATATATATATATATATATATATATATATATATATATATATATATATATATATATATATATATATATATATATATATATATATATATATATATATATATATATATATATATATATATATATATATATATATATATATATATATATATATATATATATATATATATATATATATATATATATATATATTATATATATCGTCGAAATGATGATCGTATAGAGACTGGCATTGGCTTGTGAACGTGAACTTTGTATTAATCTTTGCCACTTTCTTGCAGTAACGTCGCTCCGAATACACCACTAGGGTCAATCGTAGGTGCTCAGTGATATGTTTCTTGATTCTTTTCATGGGAGCAGTATTGGCGTCTTAGCTGTTGCATTTTTATACAGATTGTCCCCCGTCTACCGCCGGGTCCCCCTCCCCCCCATTCCATCTGCGTAGCTTTATGCTTGGCGCTGTGGTCCGCCACTGTTGCACCCCGCTTCGTGGAGCTTACGGTTATGCAGCAAAAGGGGTTATGAAGTATGGGGGTTGTCGTATCATAAGTTGCAGAGTTTTTTCTTCCATCTTATTCTGGCACTCTCAGCTGCACTGCGCCCATGTGGATGACGGATGGGCTAGGAAGATTGTTTATGTAGCGGTAGGGGGTTATCACTAATTTCCTGCTACAAATTGACCTCGGGAGTACCATATTGCTAGCGGTGTTACTCATGAGCTCTATCCTCATTTCTTTGGTAAGGCAGCGGCTTATTAATATACAATACATAGCATATAAATATACGTCTACTCACTCATACCTACTACTAATACATGCACGAGACATACATACATGCCTACTAATCCTAATAATACATAATATATTACTACATATACGTACTACAGGGGTGCAAAAAAGAGAACCTGTTATCTCATTCAAAGACGGATTATTTAGCGGTTGCCGGAACACCAAGAAATGATCCGCTGAATATTAAAGAGAACGTTATTGTTATCAACACGCTAACACGAGCCTTCTACACGACGGAAACAGAGGTCCGTTGGGCAAGCGTTGTGCATCTGGTATGAGTCAACGGAGGTCGGTCGAGGTACATAGATTGTTAAAGTCGCTAGCGCGGTGTAAGAGTGGCTTTTGCTAGTCAAGCTAATGGTTTGGAGCTATACACGTGGTATTGAGAGATCTAGCAGCCCCAGGTCGGAGCGATTACGGTAAGCCTTGTTGAGCTCGGCGGTGACGGCGGATGACGTCATATTCTGAAGACGGCGGGGGCAGGGAAGGGGTGCCTGCAACTGTTTACGGGGGGACACTTAAGGATATGCACGTAAATTTCATTGACCGGCTCCTGTGCAACGAAGTTGGATGATGCGGCCTGGGCCTAAGTGTCTCTTTTGTGGCCACTGTATTGACTGTCTTAATCGCAACATTTTGGAAAAAGAATAGAAATGCGACAGTAATTATGAGACAACCCAATATATAAAATGTAAACACACCAAACCTAGTCAAGGCAATCAATCGTACCCTATTCAGACTTCAGGAAACCTCTGCGAGATCTTTAACCTGCCTTCTGTGTGACAGAGAAGACAAAGCATAACGGCGGCGCCTTTCGGCCCCACTAGGCAGAGACTCATAACTCGGCACGGAGCATCGAAGAGCAAGCTTGCGAGTGAAATTATTCTGTACACTTTCTAAAAGTTCAACGTCTTTTTTCTTTGATGGAGAGAAAACCGAAGAGCCAGATCTGCCGTCGACATCGAGCTCAACGAGGTTCACCCTAGTCGCTCCGGCCTGAAGCTGCAACATAATTTCTTCAATCGGTTAACTGGTGAATAGCTTCCAGAGACACTAGCTGTGACTATGCAAGACCGCTTTTGACCAGCGTTTCAGGGACGTCGTAATGGTCTATGGTACCTCGACGACCTCGTTGAGCTCGTACCGTGAACCATGTTTCCGTGGGAAAATCTTCTGATGTCGTGTAGAAGGCTGTCATGTAACCTTTGATAGAATTGAATGTGCTCTTTAATATGCATATTCGCAATTGGCTCATTCGATTTGGTTTCGCAGTTAGTAATTAATTGGGTATTGAATGTGGAGGGAAGTGACTCTTTTTTGGCCCCCCTGTATGTGCAGTGCGCATCCAAAAGTATGTGGACACCCTAGAATCGATTCTCAGGAGTCAGCTAAAGGCTTTTTATGTCATGAAACCTTCACCATTCAACTCCTAGTGGTCGATAACCTACAATGATATTTTCGGCAAAAGATTTCGTTCTAACTTAGCGAACTATTTTTCTGGAAAAATTTTCTTTGTATCAAAATACAGTACTCGCCGTTTGAAATCGAAAATTCACGCGAATAACGCGAATCCTCGTTAATTTCGTGAATTCGTTATAACTCGGTTCAAAATTGAGCTTTCGAGAATCCGAAGATATCTTTGAATTCAGCTCGTCGGACACTATAAGAATGTGCTTTGATACTTTGGAAAAGCTCCATATAGGATTGCGCCATGCACTCGATTTTCATCTCAAAAAGTAGTTGCTCGCATGTGATGTGTATATAATCCCGCTTATGCGGGCTGACCGCTACACACAGAGAAGGGCCTCAAAACTTACCCCAGAATGCGCCACGTACTCAATCTCATCCACTACATTGTGAGATTAGATGAATGTTATTTTCCGAATTCTTAGATCTTCATTTCGTTTTTAAGCGCTTACTGGCTTTACGTGTTCCCTCTGCTCTCAATATCCCATCCTCTGTATATCAAGTGGAATCTTTGAACAGTTCTCAGCAGGCATAGTGGGCCTATTATGTGACATTTTCCATTTTCAGAGGACTGCTGTCTGTCACTTTGCTTTTTTCACCGTTTTCAGCCTTCCCCTATTGCCGGATTGGGCACTATCCCACGATTACTGCCCCAAAATCTCAAAGTTTCATTTTTCGTCGAAACTTTGCCTATTGGGGTAATTCGATGCCCTGATTACGAATATGACATTCATTTGATGCTGGTGTCATTTGGCGCCACGGCTGTTTTCACCAAATCTGCTGAAACTTCGTCATTTGGGGTTATTTGGGGTCCTGATTACGAAAACGACACCCGTTTTTGGCGCTGGCGCCATTTGGCGCCATACGGCTTATTGGAAGGTCTCCTGCTTTCACTGAGGAATGGTAGTACCGGGCTCGATGTACTACTTCATGATGAGCCGCAGTAGAGTTGAAACGTCTTTCCTTCGGACCATCCGAAGGAGTCCACTTCCTCTTTCAATGCCTCCAAACAGCCACTTGTGCCTGCGTACCCAACGTCGGCGGTTGTATTTGCGTTTGATAACCAGTGTTTCGTCAATTTCCATCTCGCACCCGAACCTTCCGATGATCGGCGGGTTCCTCCTGAAGTGCCCCACACATTCGTCGCGGAAGAACCGCTCCCACTGAATTGAACTGGTGTGGCCGACGTTGAGCTCGTATTCCTTGCCCATGTCGCGCAGCCAGAAATAGGGCAGTGCGAACACCGTGGACTCAGGAAAGTTACAGTTCTCGAAAAAGGAATCCTTTCGGGCATGAACGTAGACCCTGGTCTCGTTCGACGGTCCAGTGCGGCACGCTCGACGATTGCAAATCCAGCCGTTGTGCCGTTCGTCGTTGATCAGGCTCATGGATCGTTGACATGAATGGCATAGTGGCACAGACATCAACCCCATGGATCGCAACCAGTAAGTGCAGATTATTCAACTTGAGCGTCTCGTACACGTCCTTCAAGGCTAAGCCCAGTAGCTCTCATTGACGATTGTGTCGCTAAAGAGTAGCAAGAGCCATCGTTATTCTCCGTTGTCGAAAACGTGAAACATGCTTCTGGCTCCTTCCTGTCGTGGGAAAGTCTCCGATTCGATGACCTTTTCCACGGTCTGACAGTCGGCGCTCTGAGAAAGGTGCCTAAGAGTACGCTCTGACTGTGAAGTGTTGTTTGTGACACCACATGGCGCCGGCGTCAAGACTGGATGTTATATTCGTGATCAGGACCCCAAATAACCCCAAATGACGAAGTTTCAGCAGATTTGGTGAAAACAGCCGTGGCGCCAAATGACACCAGCATCAAAAATGAATGTCATATTCGTAATCAGGGCATCGAATTACCCCAATAGACAAAGTTTCGACGAAAAATGAAACTTTGAGATTTTGGGGCAGTAATCGTGGGATAGTAATCCGGCAATAGGGGAAGGCTGAAAACGGTGAAAAACCAAAGTTTCAACTGGGGAAGTAATGCATATCATTCGATAGCATTTTTCACGGGGAAGCTAACGGGGCACATTTCAGGTCTGCGAGTTCATCTGGAAATGCAAAAAATCTGAACTTTCCACAAGGGCATGACGAGGAGGCATGTTTGGGGCCACACCACGGAAGGAACGCTCACTTGCGACCGAGTTTTCCACATAATTCCTACAGACAAGTGACCATAGTCTACGACAGTGAAGGAAATTCTTCGCTTCCTTCACAGCTTTCTACAAAACATTCCTCTAAAAATGGGAACTTGTCACGTAATAGGGGGCAAAGGCATGACGAGGTGTGATGTTTGGGGTCACACCACGGAAGAAACGCTCACCTGCGACCAAGGTTTCCATATAATCCTTACAGACAAGTGACCGTAGTCTACGACAGTGAAGGAAATTGTTCGCTATCTTCACAGCTTTCTGCAAAACATCTCCTCTGAAAATGGAAAATGTCACATAATAGGCCCACTATGCCTGCTGAGAACTGTTCAAAGATTCCACTTGATATACAGAGGATGGGATATTGAGAGCAGAGGGAACACGTAAAGCCAGTAAGCGCTTAAAAACGAAATGAAGATCTAAGAATTCGGAAAATAACATTCATCTAATCTCACAATGTAGTGGATGAGATTGAGTACGTGGCGCATTCTGGGGTAAGTTTTGAGGCCCTTCTTGTGTGTAGCGGTCAGCCCGCATAAGCGGGATTATATACACATCACATGCGAGCAACTACTTTTTGAGATGAAAATCGAGTGCATGGCGCAATCCTATATGGAGCTTTTCCAAAGTATCAAAGCACATTCTTATAGTGTCCGACGAGCTGAATTCAAAGATATCTTCGGATTCTCGAAAGCTCAATTTTGAACCGAGTTATAACGAATTCACGAAATTAACGAGGATTCGCGTTATTCGCGTGAATTTTCGATTTCAAACGGCGAGTACTGTGGAAATCCTGAGTTCGACGAAGTTTCTGGGCCAACTCCCTGACGTATTTTCATTTTCCCTTCCGTTACCTATTTTGCCTTCACTCCTCTTTATTTTGCCTTCACTCCTCTCTAACAAGCATTTTTCTAAAGGAAGACCAAGCACAGATGTGGAGTCCTCATGTTGCTGAACCTTCCAATTGCAAAATCGCACGTCAACTTGGCCGGGCGTCTTCGTGTGTTGGAAAAGAGATTCAAAATCCTGATGCTAAGCTACTAACAATGACTAAGAGTCGTCTCTAATGCTTAGCACAAGTTGGCAGGGTTGGAAATTCTACTCAAAATCTGAACTACAGCATGGGACGTGGAAAGACAGCGCTTCCGTGGAAATGGAAAGATTAGAATAAAATGCTTTCTGCGAGAATTTCCTTCTGGCGGAAAAAGAGCTCATCTTTGGCTATTCGGGTGGGTTTCGTTTTTTGGAGAGACCTTGGTCGTGGACCGCAGGTGTACTCGACGAGACACGTCGGAGATTCATCAGTAGTCTGGGGCGGTTCCAGAAGGGTCTGGCTGCTTAGACTTCTGAAACTGGCTTGCCAACATGTCAGATAGACAACCAGGATTATGATGTGGACCTCATCCTTATCGAAAACATAGAGGTGTCGTGGTTCGCGGTCTCTACATCATTGAACAAAGAGTAATATCACAAGTGACCTAACACGTCGGTGAAATTTGCTAGTTGGGAACAGATCTGCAAGACATGTATCCAGACCCCATTCATAGCATGCCAAACAGAATGGCTCAACTTACTAGAAACTTTGGTAGGCCTACCGATTTCAGATTCTGAAGATATTGCCGTTTTTCAAAAGTGTCCACATACTTTTGATACAGGGGTACAGTGACACAAGGTTTTTCTATCATTTAAAAAATTAAAGCTGCATGTAAATTGGTGAGAAATGAGAAATTCTAAGGTTTTCGCATACGAGAAATTGAATGGTGGTGGTCGCATGGTGCAGAAGTCAACAGTTTTCGAGGGAATGGAAAATTTATGTGAGTCCACATACTTTTAATACGCACTGTACAGTGGAGGTCAAAAACTTGGAATTTTCTTTTGTTTTTGATCTAGCGCTGTCAGTCCAAAAATGTTTTCGTCACATCCCTATATCATATCCCGAAATCAATTTCTGACGACGCGTGCTTTCGTGACACTCAGACACACAACAGACAGACATAGTGCTTTATATATAGTAGGGATATATTCAGGGTGTCCCATAAATATTGCTGCAAATCTTGAGCTCAAATTCTGTAGGTGTCTGTAGCTTTTCTCCCAAGTTTAGTAGACCTTACAATTCTCTGTCTTCTTGCCAAACCAGTTTAGCTGCGCACGATACCGAGCGCGAAAGTTGGTTGTTCAAAGTAGACTACTTGTGGGATGATATTGAAGATGATGATGATATAAGCTGAAAATAATGTGAACAGACGCAAGTATGTAACTGATGTAATAGCATAGAGGTCGTGCTGATATCCACTGGAAGATCTCGTAGAAACTTTTAAAATCTGCATAGGCCTTTTCGCAACTCCTCTTCACGGCAAGAATGCAACTTTGATAAACGTGCATCATATGCGAGCAATACAAACCAGTAAACCATTAGAGGCAATTAGCTGCTTTGGCTATCGTACTACATGCGCAATAGGCTTGAGCCTATTGCGCATGTAGTACGATAGCCTATGATAATCAAAGCAGCAATAAATAATAGCAACATAATTTCAAGCAGAATCAGATGATACAGTATGATTCATGAGGGAGTAACCAATGTTCAGATAGAAACTGTCGAAGGAGTCATCTCTGACGATTGCGGGAAAAGGATCATAGTTCAGATGGTCGATTTCAACCCGAACACCAGAGGATTTTTTTCTGGTGAGATCTTTCTGTGTTCCCCCGCTTTATTAGGCTACCAGCCCTCAATTGTTGTTATCATCTTCTATCACCCACCAACAGTTTTCCCGTCCCACTCATTATCCCTACTATACAGGGGGTGGCCTAAGAAAGACACTTCACTCCATTCAAAACGGAATTATTTACGCGTCGCGCGAAACCAAACCAAATGACCCAACTGAATATTGAAGAGCACGTTATAATCTATCAACAAGCTACACAACAGCCTTCTACACCGACGACATCAGAAGATTTTCCCACGGAAACATGTTCACGGTACGAGCTCAACGAGGTCGTCGAGGTACCATAGACGATTACGACGTCCTGAAACGCTGGTCAAAAGCGGTTTGCATAGTCACAGCTAATGTCTCTGGGAAGCTATTCAACAGTTAATCCATTGAAGAAATTATGTAGCAGCTTCAGGCCGGAGCGATTACGGTAAGCCTCGTTGAGCTCGACGGTGACGTCATATTCTGAAGACGGCGGGGGCAGTGAAGGAGGGCCTGCTTCTGTTTACGGGGGAACACCTAAGGAATATTTCGCCGTAAAACTTTCATTAACATCGGCTCCCTGTGCGACGAAAAGTTCGATGATGTGTCCATGGGCTAAGTGTCTCTTTTCTTTGGCCACCCCTATCACTTCATTATATAAACCAGAACTTTGGTGTGTCGGTTTGTCGGTGTGTGTGCGTGTGTCGTTCTGTCCGTCCGGACCAACCGCTCACAAAACCAGGGAGTACGAAGGGCAACACTTCGTGATGTTGATGTCATGATCATGATAACACCCACAGCGGCTATATAAACACCGATCGAGCACACTCAGTCTCATTCTACATGGTGCTGCCGTGGCAGCCGGATGAGCGGGGGGGGAGGGTGGAGGGGGGGGGTAGAGGGAAGGGGGCAAGAAAGGGGAGGCTGGAAGGGAGGGGAGAGAGAGGGAGGGAAGGGGAGAGGAGAAAGGGAGGGAGAACATGGCGCTGCATGCGCCGGAGAGAAGGGGTATAAGGAGGTATAACACATTCAATAGTGAGGTGGTTAATGGAGTACGTCATGCTGCTATTCCGTGGTTCCTCCCTACCCTGTGATGCGCGCGATAGCGGGCGGAGCAAACTGGTATAAATATAATTCGCTAAGTATGTCTGTGTGTGTGCGTCTGTGTGTCACGAAATTCATAGCACGCGTCGCAGCAGTCGTTAGGAGCTGATTTTTTGATATGATGTAGGAGGGTGGGACGGCAACATTTTGGGGGTGACAGGAAGTGATAAGATTTGATAAGGGCTGATAAGTTGCCCTAGAAGAGACAAGTCATGGAAGTCATAACGTGCGTCCCAAGGGCAGTGAGGACAGACTAACATTTGATGTAGGGGGTGGGAGGGAAACATAATTAATGGGGTACCGAAAGTGATAACAGCTGATAAGGACGGATCAGAGGCACTAGAATGCATATGCCACGGAATTCATTGCGTTCGAGCGTTGGCTCTAATATATGAAGTAGGGGGGGGGGGCGGGAACATACTTGCCGGATGACCGAAACTGATTATAAGTGATAAGACTGATAGGGGGCGTTAAAACACGAGTAGTGTGAAGTCAATAACTCGCGTTCAAGGAGCATTGAGACACCGCCTCTCAGATATCACGTAAAGGGAAGGACCGGAACGGTGGTATAGGGCGACAACAACAAATACATGAAGGCCAATAGGAATGGTACGCAAGAAAACAGGGGCCAACGCATTTGCTCTTTTATAAACTCTCGGTGGAACGATCGATGCAGGCCCTAAATTAGATCTTTATGCAAGGTAAATTTTGCTTCATTTGCCGTCATCTTCAGCCCCGGACTTCGCTCAACCGCTAACCTACCGGAGCTTCATGAGAATGGATGATGAATTTTTTTAAATACAATGTGCAGTGCTTCTGTTCCAGTTTGACCAGCACTAAACGTTTTTCAACCGTCGAACAACTTGATCTGGAGATAAGCCGTTTGGAAGGAGCGAGCACCGGAAGTAAGGCGTGAATTACGACGTTCCTGCCGCAATCACGTACATTGCGCTCGCATCGACGCGCTTTCTGCGGTAGCCATTCTGAAGGTCATGCCAACAACGACGCTACCCCTTCGGTCCAGGGCAGCAATCCAAAAATGGTCGAGCGTCGCAGCGTACGCTCCGCCGCGCGCGAGTGTGTCCATCCTCCACCTCCTATATGAACGGCGCTTAGTACAGTTGGCGAGTTTGCTCGACGCGTTCTCTCTTCGTTGAGAGCGCAGAGAAAACGAGGGCGAGCACACGTTTCAACGCGTCAATGCGTCGCGCATTGTACGTGACTACAGCAGAACAATATAATTCACGCCTTACTTCGGGTGCTCGCTCCGTCCAAACGGCTTATCCCGAAGAGCTGACGCATGAAAGTCCTTCTCCTGTTACCAATAATAATATTACATGAAAGCCCTTCTCCTGTTACCAATCAATAATAACCATTAATAAGAAAGCTGAATCGGCCTGTGGACTATGCAAGCTTCTGAAAAATGAGGGATGTCTTATAGATTTATGGCAAACCAGTTTAGCTCCGCACTCTACCTGCGCATGACATCGAAGCTTCGGTGCAAACTGGACAGTCGGTGGAGCGTTAGGTTCCACCGGTAGGAAATAAGTTGCTTCGTGAAATGCGTTAGCTCACTGTCCGCTTGATACGCGCGGTGGAGTACGGAGCTAAAGTGATGTCTGTAAACAACCACCATGCATCGAATGTCAGGACAATTTAGCGGTCGACAATATTTGATGCTAATGATGTTGAAATGGAAATACCCAGTACTGATTATCATGTTCTTCAAACATCCACCGTACATTTTTAGGAACTCTGGGGAGTGTAGCGGCCAAATGGTATTTGGGCTAAGGACGACAACGCATGTGAAATGATATTGAAATGAATTGCGTTATCTCATATCTGCTTTTGGGTGGCCTCTGTGCTCTTACGCATCTCGTTGTCATTAATCCTTATCAGCCGATATCACTTTCTGACCCCCACCAAATATGTTCCCGTCCCACCCTCTACATCACTTATCGAAACCAACGCCTCTCTGCTGCTGGGACACCCACAGTAAATTTCGTGAAATTTGCGTTCTAGCGCCTCTTATCAGGTCTTATCAGTCGTTATCACATTTTGACCCTCACCAAACTGTCTCCTACTCACCCCATCCTACTATATATAATTCGCTAAGCATGTCTGTGCGTGTGTGTGTGTGTGTGTGTGTTTGTCACGGAAATTCATAGCTCGAGTCACAGTAACGATAGCGCAGTGGTTCTTACATATGTTATAGGGGGTGGGATGGGGACACAAGTGGTACGTGATAGGAACTGATAACGACTGATAATAGCTGATAAGAGGGGCTAGAAAGCGAGCATCGCCAATTTCGTTTTGTCGTTCATATTGGTACTAGAGCGTCTATACTTACAAGTGTTATGTGGGGTGGTCCCGGGACATTGGTGGTACATGATTGGAAGCGATAGCAACTGATAAGGCTGATAAGATGCGTCAGAACGCAAAAGTCGTCGATTCCGTTACCTGCTCGCGTTGACACCAGAGCGTCCATACTTACAAGGTGTTATGTGGGGTGGGACGGA
>MU868359.1:221918-258055 GCA_036418205.1 Ostertagia ostertagi
GCGTGATCAATCAAAGCATGATGTTTAGATGATGAAGATGATAGAGGCTATTAGCATAACATGTGCAAACGACCTCCCAACTGGTTGCTAGGTCGTCCATTATCAGAGGCAAAGATAGGGGTCCCATTTTGCACCTTCTTGACGGATTTCTTTGCTTTTCTCGCCAGTGGGGCATTATTCAGCATCTCCACTTCCATTATGAACCCAGTCCAAACTTATCGTAATCTCTCGCTTTAAAAGCAGTGGATTGCATAAACTCAATCAAGTCTTCAGCAAATGATAAGTTTCATTTCTAATGCAATATCAAGAGAGCCCAGGCTCATTGAACCACTAATCCTCTCGGTGTTCTAAATAATGGTGAATGTAAATAAATGATAAGCCTTAGCTCCTCACTTATGTAAACAGGCATATTTCGTTTCTATTTTGAGACTGACAGCAATCCTATTCACCGCTAAATTATCCGAATTCAAGAAGAATGGTGGATGTTTACAGCTGTGAGATAAATATGCCAGTTCAGCTGCAGACATTATCACGCGTATTCTCGACGGACTTCAGCGAGCCTGGGAAAGGCCTATTCCATTCAGTAGTAAGGTGATTAATGGAGTACCACATGCCGATATTCCATGGGCCCTCCAGTTTCGCTTAAGCCTGCCGTGTGATGCGCGCGATAGCGGGCGGAGCGAAACTGGTAGGACTATAAGTGATTTCTATGTTATCTTGCGCATGTTGTATAGTTATCGGTCCTTATCGGCCCTTATCACTTTCTGTCTCTAGAGAACGTGTTCCCGTCCCATCCTATGCGTCACTTCTTGGAACCAAAGGCCCCACTGCTGCTGGACGCGCGCTACGAATTTCGTAAAAGTTGCGTTCTAGCGCCTCTTATCAGCCCTTATCGGCCCTTATTACTTTCTGTTTTCCAGCAAACTTGTTCACGTCCCACCCACTATATTTTCCTTAGTGCTGCAGATTCGCGCACTATGGATTCCATGACACCTGCATCCTGATGCCTCTTATCAGATCTTATCCGTTGTCATCACCTGCTGTCTCCCGCCAAATATATTCCCCCGCTAAAATCATGTCTAAGAGACAGTATCTCAGTGCTGCTAGCCCGCACACTATGAATTTCGTGACCCTTGCGTTCTAGCGCCCCTCATCGAATCTTATTAGCTGTTAACACCTTCTATCCCCCGCCAAAGATGTCCCCAGCCGGCCCCTATATCATATCTTGGATCATCTTCTGAGGAATGGTGGTCCGCGTGCAATGAACTTCGTGACGCACACACGCACAGACAGACTTAGCGCTTTATATTAGGTTGCAAAAAAAGTCCTGCAACACCTTTATACGTTTTTGATTTTAATTTTATCTTCTTTAGAATTGTTCTGTCCCGAAGTCTCATGTTCATCTAAATGTGTATTAACAGTGATGAGACTTCAAAAATTATTGCAAAGACTCAAAACTTGTACAAAGAGAATTGCAAAAATGAGTGTTTGCAAAGTTTTGCAAAAGTTTAAGCCTTTTTTGGCGAGCTTTCGGCGCTTTAGCGCTTGTGTCGAGCCTGAAATTGAAAATTATAAGCTTTCTTAAAGTCTGTTAATATATTAAAATATATTAAACTGACCACCTGCTGTTCACTTTCAAAAGTGTAACATACACCTCGTTGGTCTGTGAAGCAGGAACTGTTCCCTACCCTAGATTCCCTTAAATAGCTTGACGTGCTACGACGTTATTTTCCAAAATATCGCATTCATTCCACCTGAATGATAACTGTTAGTCATGCGATGAGTTGAAGAGAGTCACCGACTCGTCTCTGCGTATTTATTTCCGGGGATAGTCTTTTATTTCCAGAGCCTTCCAGTATGTGGTCACTGTGCGTTTTCAACGGAACGGTGTAGACCTTTTATTTTTTATTTTTTATTTCCAGTAGATGGCAATTATACAAGCAACACGGAGGTTAGCCATTGGGCTAAGAATAGCACCCTTATACAATAGATATTCTCGATCGTTTGAACGTAGCATGGTCTGACGCTTGGAATAGCATTGTACAAGCGATATATGAACTGTGTTCATTATTGCTCTTCCACGAGGATTTAGAAGACACGCTAAGAAACCTCAATTCACAAATCCCAACATTAAATTCACGGTCGAAGAGCCAAATGAGGAGGGTTTGTTCCGAGTTCTCAACACCAAAGTTAGCATCAAACGGAAGGAGAGAAGGAACTTCAATTGGTACAAGAACCTGCATCTAGAATATACTTTTACATGCTAGAAGTTGCCACCCCCATCTACATGAAGGCCAACGTCGTCCGCAATCTGATTTTTCGACCAAGAACTAAAGTCTGCAGTCAGCCTCAAGTGAAGTAGACATAATGGATGGAACTTATTTTGAGAGAAAAACGGATATTCAAGTACAAACTTGCGGTCAATGGAGACCGTACTCCACAACCTATGGGATCACCATGGATAATACCGTATGTTAACCGAAAAAATAGCATGGAATGGTCAACAATGTCGTAAGGAATTCCTCACTCCCAGTGCGACTTGTGTTCGCCACCCCCAACTAGAAGCGATGCTGACATACTCCAGACCTACGGGATAAAATTGGGAGGAATGGTTGCATCTACTGAAGGACGACAAAATTGCAACTAAGAGGTTACAGTTTATGCAATAGATGCCAAGGATGTGGGCATAAATATGTGGAGAAAACAGAAGGACCTACTGAACCAAACGACTCGTCATGAACATCGGGGGCTCTACAAAATCCGGCCTCATATCCAGGTAACAGTTTCTCCAAACATAGAACCAACAACATGCCCAAGGGGATCCACCCACCCTTAACGTAAAGTCCTACACGTTCGTTGAAAAACACAGTGGACGCCAAAATACTGGAGGCTCTGGAAAATAAAAAGACTAGCCCCGGAAAATAAATAGCAGAGACGAGTTGCGTGACTCTTTATATCATCGCATGACTACAGTTATCATCACTGTGGATGAATGCGAATATTTTGTGGAAATAAACGTCGTCAGCACGTCAACGCTATTTAAGGGTAAATCTAGGTAGGGAACAGTTGCTGCTTCACAGACAACGAGGGTGGTAAGTGTTACACTTTGAAAGTTGAACAGCAGCTGGGCGTCAGTTAATATATTTTAATATATTAACAGACTTAAGAAAGCTTATAATTTTCATTTCGGCTCGACAAAGGCGCTAAGCGCCGAAGCTCGCCAAAAAAGGCTTAAACTTTTGCAAAACTTTTGCAAACATCATTTTGCAATCTCTTTGTAGAAAGTTTGAGTCTTTTGCAATAATTTTGAAGTCTCACATTGTTTAATAATATTATTTTTTTTTTACAACTCCGATCGCCATATATCTCATGAGGTCCACCACTTGCTTCAACGCTCAGAAATTTCTTGATGCTCCTTTGCCAAAAACCCAGCGGAGTGTGGATCGAGAAAAGAGGCGACAGTTGGATTTTCGCCTAATTTTTCACCATCAAGATGATGATTCAAGGTCTAGGATAGGTGGCAGTCATTTGCAGCTCAATTCAAGCAGAGAGAATACGCTGGGAGAGGTAAGAAATCTGTGGTCGCAAGCCCTCCGGAAGTTTGACCGCCTAGTGCTCGGATTATGGCGATTTGCAATGCCATGAAAGAAATAAATATTGTCGCGGTACTAAGAGCTCCTGAAGAGCTGCCTCGGCCAGCTTCTGGAGTTTCGCAGCCTACACCTCCCCCTACACAACGGTGCCCATAACGAAGAATTTGTAGTGCAGCTTCCGTGAGAGCCCTATCTGTAATGGAGTATGCGGGACACTGCTGGCTGCTTATAAAATATCCAAAGATCGAAAGTGCTGGTAGAGGTGAAACATGCTGTAGCGGTGAACGACATGCCTATTGAAGCACATGGTGTCGGTCGCTGACACGAATCCCTAGGTATGGAGACATTTGTACTAGACAGTGACTCGGAGTATGGATTTACCATTCGTTAGTCATAAAGGCTGCCTATGAATTTTTCAGAAAAAAGAAAGTGTGTTGCAGAACTTTCTTTCCAACCTAATATATAGTAGGGATAGGGTTGTCCGACAAACGTGCCTCTGGTCTTACAGTCCAAATCCGGGAGATAGGGTAGGTGGAGCCACAGACGTGGCGGACTACACAAACTTGATAGTTGTCGGAGTGTTCAGCTAATTGAACCCCTTGAGATCTAATAGTATTTCGTTCCTCTGCTGTATGCTATTCTCTAGCGCTACTCCACTTCGCCTGAGAACGGGTGTGTGTTTCATTGAGAAAAAAACCTGTTTTACATGAGGTTTGCACGATTCTTTTTTTTTGCAAAATTCAATAATGAAGCGTGATTTTTGCATATTCGATGAATTTCTATACTTCGCTTTCGTTTTTTTTATTCTTGCGTTGCATGCAGTTTTCATAGCAGTATCATTCACGTGTTCTTTTCATTGTCAAGAACACTTTTTCACATTGCTATGAAGCCCGCATCCTACGAACAACGCATTTTCCATGGACTTGCCAGTATCGTGAGGTTTGTTTTCTGATTTTAAATCTTACCTTTTCCCTTTGTCACGTTTCATTACCGCATTCTTACGTATTTATTCTCTTGTGTGGAACACTTCATGGTGTTTTGAAGCAACCTGTCGCTTCATTTCATGTCTTCTCCAGGTAGTGCCACAATCGCCCTTTTGTTTGCTGCGTAAGGTTTCCTTTCTATTTTTTATTTTGCTTTTTCCTTTCGACATGTTCTTTATAACCGCATCTTCTACATGATCTTTCCCTTGTGCGGAAGACTATTTGATGATGTTTTGAAGCAACCTGTCGCTTCATTTCATGTGTTGTATGTTAATGTAATTACATCGAATATTGTGGGTTTCGGTCTCGAAGCTGTCCCCGGTGATGAAGATCGTAAATGCTGTCATGTGCGAAATGACCTCCGGATATCGAGGAGTTTGGCCACGTGAATGTTGTTTAGAGTATCCTCGGGTATTGATTACCATCTCCGAGCCACGGTCCACGGTATTCGGACACGCTCACCTACTGTCTATAAATAGTGATTTGTAATCATAGCATTACTCGACCCTCTGCTCACGTTGTGAACATTACTTTGGTCCCATTACCAGAGTGATTTGATTGTTTTCTCATCATATCTTAGCGCATGAAACGGTAAGCCCGGATAAAAAGGGCAACCGATAAAGTGCTAGATTCACAGCTAAACATTGAGTTGGTTCGTAAAATGCGTTAGCTGGCGCTTCATAGGCTGCTCATATTTGCAGAAACTCACCGTTTGATACGCGCAGTGGAGTGCGGTGACTGTAAACAACAACCATGCATTGTATGACAGTGTAATCTAGCGGTCGGGTGGTGTATGATGTCGAAATAGAAACACCCAGCCTCCTATCTATTTATTCGAACATCCACCACACATTCTTAGAACTTCTGGGAGCGTAGCGGTCTAATTGTATTTCGGTGATGATAACAACGCAAATGAAAGAAAATTGAAATTAAAGGCTTTATCTGAAATCTAGTTTTGAGTGACCTCTATATTCTTGCACATATCGTTACGACCCCTATCAACCGTAATCGCTTTCTTTCCCCACCATATACCGTGCCACCCCTACAACACTCTTGGAATAACGCATCACTGATGCTGGGAGGCGCTATGGATATCGTGGAGTCGGCGCTTTGGCGCCTCTTATCGGATTTTATCAGTCGATTTCACTTTGAGTCCCCCAACTGAGATTTTCCCATCCTGGCCTCTACATCCAACGCCTCACTGATGCTGGGACGTGCGCTATGGATATCGTGGAGTTAACGTTTTGGCGCCTCTTATCGGACCTTATCAGTCGTTTTCACTTTGAGTCCCTCACCAAAAATATTCTCTTCCCACTGAATTTCGTGACAAACTCACACACAGACCTACACACACACGCACAGACATACTTAGCGAATTATATATAGTAAGATCTTTGTGCGAATATTCTGGGAAGAGCTCTTTCAATCTTGACCGTTGGAACCACTAGA
This sequence comes from Ostertagia ostertagi, assembly GCA_036418205.1. Classification (NCBI taxonomy): domain Eukaryota; kingdom Metazoa; phylum Nematoda; class Chromadorea; order Rhabditida; family Trichostrongylidae; genus Ostertagia; species Ostertagia ostertagi. The sequence goes on from MU868359.1 coordinate 227,944, forward strand.
CATTGATTATTTTGGAGTCGAAATACATTAAATGAGAGCAACCCAACGAAGTCGGATTGACTAATTGAGCTAAATCCTTCTATTTTATGAAGCGCTACTTTGCGTGTCGGTTTGTATGTCTGTATGTGTGTGGGGGTGTATGTTTGTATGTCGGTGATACGTCCACAAAATGAAGTGAGTGAGAAGGAAGCTCATGGAATAAAAAAACCGCTAACAAATCGGGTAGCTTAGGATTTGAGATATCAATGTTTTGTAGCAGGATAGTTGTGATAACACTCTTAGGGCTATATAAACACCTGCTTAGCACACTTCCGTTCATTCCAAATGGTGCTGCAGTGGCAGCTGGAGGGCAGTGGAGAGAGGAAGAGAGGATGTGGAAGGGAAGCGAAAAGTCTACCGTCATATCATGATTGTGTCCCTTTTACTGTATGAAACACCATTGTGTTGCATACGCGTTACTTCCAGGAGGCGTTGGTGTCACAGGAGGAAGGGATCGTAGGGAAGGATAGAAAGCTTGCACAGGAAAGGAAGGTCCCGGCGGTTGACGGGGACTAATCTGGTTCTAGAATATGTCAGTTAGAAGCGGAGTGACGCATAGTCCTGTGGATAACACGAAAGTCACCGTCGAAGATATGTCTGTGGGAGATAACCACGGAATCAGAATGGAGGTGAGTCAATAAGATAGTCAATTGTCCACTGCATTTGATAATATCATTCTGCGACTTGAAGACAGTCCGGATGATCAGATACGTAATTTGCCTGTGTGAAAAAAGCGGAAAATTTTGAACTAGCTCAAGTACACTGGAATCTGCAAAGGAGGAGGCCCGGGTATCCATTGACCAGGATAGCTATTCTATTTTTGAAGAGATTTCTATGACTTCGGAGCAATTGCGCAATGTTTTGCCATTAGTGAGTCGTAACAGCAGTTTTATGCAAATGGTAGCAGACGAAATTGGTTGTGAGATTTCTGAGGTGTAATGATTGGTAAAAGCTCGAATTCTAGAGGTAGATTTTCTCAAGTCGCAGATGACTGAACGAGAAGAGAGCATCAAATGCCTACAAAACCTCAACTGTCAACTGCAAAGTTAGGTGGACGATCTGATGGCAAGACTGGAAGTCTCTTCGGGTCAGAAGGACTTAGCCGCAAGAGCCCAAGGTGAGAAAAACAACTCTACGAAGTGGTGTGCTGTTACCAAACAGCTTCTCTCATTGAATGGTGGTGAAAAGTCCAATGTTCAGAGTCGGCAAAGTGTGTGTCCAGAAGAGAACGGTGGGACAGGGCACCAAACTTCTTTAACGGACGATCGAGTCCATACTCGCAGCCGTCTTCCAAAGGATCGACAATCGTGAGTCGAGTTTATTTTCCCAAAACTCGGATGTGGGGGAACCTTCGGAGGCCAGTCATATTTAGCATGCTATGAACGGGATGTTCAGCGTTTAAAAAAGATTTTGAAGCGCAAATCGTAGCAGATGTCCCAAAAATATGATGCTAAAGCCTCACTAAGCGATTTTCTGCGGGCGCTAGAGAGACCCCTCAAGCGTTTAGTCAGATAGCGGTGATGTAATGGTTAACCATTAACAGGGTCGGCGCGTTCTGTCTATGAGAGCCTAGAAAGGGTAGCTTTGCCGGGATAGTGGATGCACTCAAGGCAGCACGGCGTAAGCCTTGTGGAAGGCTGAGAATAATGTATGAGTGGGACAAACTTAAGACAGCGCAGCAGTGGATCGGTAGGAGATTTTTGCTCCCGCATGGAGGATATTTCCAGCAAAACCCATCCAAGCAATGAATGGGATTTTCATCTAGCTTCAAAATTGTATTCTAGCTCAGAGCATTGGAAGGATTCATACCACCTGTTAGCCGCACTGGAAACGCGAGAAGGTGAGATATACGAGTCAGTCAAAAGGTTGATTTGCGGCTTGAAAAGACTCAGACTGCAAGACCAGTGAGGGAAGAGCCGTTCAAGAAGTTCAGTTTTTTTAAGAAAAGGATAGTCGGTGATGAAGCCACAACTTCCGACAACTAATAATCAATACATAGAGGTAAACTCCTAGGCGCAAAAGGTCAAGGTGCATTTAGGAAGAGCAAGTTTGGGCGTCCCTCTAGGCAAGCATTGTCCACCTTCGTAGAGGAATGGTGTGGAATGGTTCGCACCCAAAAGCCGACGGCAGATATAAACACTGTGGCGGTAGGGAAGCCAACCCTATATGATGCTATGATCTTTGGAATCAAGGTAAAAGCACGAATAGGTACTGGATCAGTAATCTCCACATTACCAGCTCTCCTTAAGCAGGCAAAGGAAAACGGCTTTGACTTAGACAGCGAAGTTGAAACGGTAGTTAGTGGATGCAAACACCAGAAGTTCGACGCTTCAGGCAACCCAATGGAGTTTCTTGCAATAGTTAACGCAGTTGTAAGCGTAAAAGCAGAGGATATCGTCCGAGTAACTATGCATGTCCAGAAAGACAAGAGTAATACCCTGCTCTTGGGAACCTATGTTCTTGAGGCTTTGGGAATCCAGTTACGGTTTGAGCTTAGCATAGATCCATCGCAGAAAAGGGGTTATTTACAGGAACATGCAAAAGCGTCTAGGAGCATGGTCATACCACCTAAAGCCGGGCATCCATTGAGCTGGCTCAAGGGAAATCCGGAGAACGAATTTTCTGGTCTACTGATACTCGCATGAATTCCGGAGTGTGCTTACTGAGATAAGCAAGCACCGGGAATTCGGTAGCAAATCGCGATTACCAGACTCGGGTAGTTAATAAGGGTGTACCTTTCGGCGAATGGTCGGATGATTGCTCCATCCTTCCTTCCAAATCAGTAGACATGTTAGGTGGGATGCTTGACATGCAAAAACATGCAGCCTTACCCAAATCGAAACACTTCAAAGTTTCGATAAATATGCTGCAGCAAAACCGAAGTGCCGAGGAACTGTCGACTTAGCTCATCAGCATTCTTGAAAAGTTGGATGAAACATTCGCGATTACTGATTTTGAGCTTGGGCATACCAGCTTGAGCATGGCATTGAAGTACAGGGACACCCTCCAATCAGTCAGAAAACAGGGCCTGTGCCCTACAGCATTCGGAAACAAGTGGATGATATGCTTTTAGACCTCAAGGATCACAAAATTATTGAGGAACGTCGATCACCCTGGGCATCTCCCATTGTCCTGGTAGGTAAAAGGATGGTAGCACGTGGTTGTGTATTGACTACAAAGAGATCAAGAAAGTAACAAAGAAGGATTGTTACCCGTTACCATCCATTGACGTAACGTTGCAAAACTTGCAACGGAAAAGATGGTTTTCGTCTTTAGATTCCAGCTAGTCACTGGCAAGTGCCACTCACGGAAAAAGCGAGGGAATTAAGCGCCTTCACAACAACCTCGGGCTTGTTTCATTCTAACGTTCTGCCATTTGGTCTTAAAAATGCACCAGCGGCATTTCAACGGCTAATGGATAAGGTACTTGGGAACCTTAAAGGACGAATTCACGATGAAAAAGCAACCCATTTCAAACTAACCTAGGGATGGTGAGTGATACACAAAAGAAGGAAGAACCATGAGAAACGGCCCAGAACCCGAGAAATGGAACCCCTTCCTTGCCCGTTGATTTGAGCATTAATGGCACTATCATCGCTATGCCCTCTTCAAGACTACGCTCTCTAAGCTATCTAATCACTCGCGAGGTATTGAACTACGGCGAGTGATCAGATGATCGGTGGGCGGAGATCGCCGAACTCGCCAACTTTGAGGCATGATAGGTCGCCGAGGTCAAATTTTTCCATGCAAATTGCGCGTCAGTTCGCACCCTCAGGAGGTCCGTGGGTCCCTCAACTAGGTCAGTTTCCCTTTCTTCGACCTTCATTCTAATCGTAAATTCCTCCTTTAAATGAACGGAGGATCTCAGTTTATTTTGACGATATACTTATCGCAACTGAAACTGAGGAGCGCCACTTAGACGCGTTGAAGCAAACAATTGAAGCATTCCGGAAGGCGAATTTGAAGGTGAAACCTCAGAAATGCCGGCTAATGGAACCCAGCTTAGAATTTCCAGGCCATGTAGTAGACAAGGTTGGTATAAAAACGAATCCTGATAAGGTTGGACATCCGAAAGTACCCAGTACCACACAATATCGCTCAGTTTCGGACCTTTCTGGAAATGGCTGGTTATTACCGAAAATCTTGAGATACGTTGAGATAGCTAAGCCTCTGTACAAGCTAACTAGCCCTAGGAATAGATTTATCTCGTCAGAAGAACAGAGCAAAGCTTTTGACAAATTAAAAGAAGCTTTATCAAAAGCTCCTGTTCTGGGACAACCTAATATCAAAAAGGCGCTAGATAGGAGTCGCCCATTTATGATCTACACGGATGCAAGTAGGATTGGCGTTGGAGCGGTGATGGCTCAGGAAGGAGATGACCCTTTTCTTTGCTTCCGAATCTTTGTTTTCTGCGGAGCGCAACTATCATGTCACAGATCAGAAGGCATCCGTGTAGATCGAGCTTAAGATTGAGCTAAAGTACATTAGTGAAGATGGATCATTCCCCCTGCAGTGCCAGTTACAGGCGACAAGTGCTACGGCCAGTTCTTGGAAGAAGATTTACTGCCTGAAATAAACTGAACCTCACTTAACACTTTGGAGACCACGCATGTTTCGCATTTTGAGGCCGCGTGGGACTTCAGTGAAAGTTTTGAGAATCTTGTCAAGCAAATTGGGAACAAAAACCTACTGCATAACACAGAGGAAATCTTATCGTATGAAATGGAAAGAAAAAACAAAAGGTAAACCTAACGTTTGTTTCCAATATGTGGGCTGTAAGGCTCTACGCGGTCGATGGACTGCAGCCCATATATGGGCTGCAGTCCATCGACCGCAGCCCATATATGGGCTGCAGTGGGCTCCAAGGTGTTAATCGAGGTGTTTATATACACCTCAACGTCAGTGATAACACAAGATCATAAACAATCTTTATTTCTACAACACCTCCCTCCTAGGATGGACGCTCTAACAAGTAAGCGTACTTCTTCTTCTTAGGGTCGATCATCAGTCGCTCTGGTGCGTGGCCTGGTCCGACGTTGTCCTGTGGCTCAGGGTCAAGCGTGCGTTGAGGAATCCTCGAAATGTCACAGAGCGGGGGTCGTGTTAGCCCACTGGGGAGAGATCGGGCCCGATTGATACAGTAGGATCATCGTCGGAGGAAAAACATTAAGGATCGAATCGATACCAGGCCAGAGTATTCTCAATAACAATTGATTCCGTCCACACAAAATCTTCGTGATTTAGAGGTGTCCGCTTAGCAATTCTTTGTGACTTTAGTGTTTCATCACACAAGTCAAAGGATGCGAAATTCGCACGTTTTCTATGGATATTTCATCTTTGAAGTAGGTCCTCAAATCCAACGAGATGTGATGCACACGGCGCATCCCAAAGTGGGCCCAGTTGGTTGCGCGCGCTTCAGCTACGGCCATCTTGATAACGAATCTTAATTCAGGAAGAATCGAGAGGTTTCTGAAAGAGTTCATGTTGAATTACAGAGAGAAGTACACTATTCAACAAGAAACGCAGCCTTCAGCGTCGAATTCACATGCATGTATCCTTTAAAGTTGAGACACGCTAGACAATTTTACAGTTTTTGCAGAGAGAAAAGCACGAGGATTTCGAATCTGCTCCTACCTCAGTACGTAATCGCTCCTGCAAGTAGCTGTAGTTGTTGGGATAGTGCTAATGTAGCAAAAAAGTACCTTTCGGCTGTACTCGGGCAAAAATCCTCAACGTGGCCATTTTTTAAGTAGTGAACGTACTTAGCAGTTTTAGTTGTCTATAGGAAAAGCAAATCTTCTAGTTTATGGTGACGTATTAACTTTCCAGATTGCATGAGTTTAAACGGAGTTATAGCTTTGGAAATCGTAAAAACTCGCACTCATCACGAATTTCGCAAAAACCCTCAACGTGGCCATTTTTTGAGTACTGGACGTATAAAGACGGATTAGCGACCGTTTGATAGAGAAAATTCTTTAGTCTTGTATGACGTATCAACTTTTTGAATTTGAATTGAATGAAGCAAGCTATTGCTCCGCAAAGTGTAAAAACTCGTGCTCGTCTCGAATTTTCCTCGTTATTTGATCTAAATTTGTTATTTCTTACAACTTGCTGTAATTTCAGTACTGATTAAAAGAAGCTCTTAATTAAACTCCCGAAACAGCTTTCGGATTGAAAATTCGTTAACTTTGAAGAAAGTTATAATCATTTGTATATTTGTTCAAATTTCAATAGTAAATAAGCTGCTCCACGGTCAACGCCAAAGTCCAGTCAACACACAGCTAGCGGAGGCTTTTACAAGGCTTCCTTTGAGCGAAAGGGGGACGTGTAAATTGAGAACCATGATCTGTGTAGTACTAGAATTTGGTAGGTCTTGTGGAAGAAATAAACAAAGAAGAGGTATTGTCATAGTACGCCATTTCTAGTGACTAGTTTGACGTTTTTTGCTCCGTTTCTCGTTGGCTCGTTTGACAGGACTCGTCATTAATGATCATTCTTTAACTTTTTCACTTTTATACTTTTAAACGAGTTTTTTTGTGACGGTGGGGTAGCAGGGCTTTTTTATGAGCAGTTTTGGTGGAGAATTAAACAACTTTTTCATAGTTTGGCTTCTAAAGAGGGTTGTTTCGTAGTCTTTGGGGGGGGGTCTATTTCCGAATTTTCCTCGACGCCTCGCTTGACCCTGCTGTGGCTTCTCCTGTCGACAATGTCTTTGTATCGAGAGTGTTCACTGACGTTGGCTGTGGATTGGTTTTAGCCTTGAGTTGTGTTACCTCGATTCTTTTGACATCCGAATTGGTTTTGAGGTGGGCAGGAGTGGAAGGTCGGCGACCTCCGGCGTTGACTCTGGATGGTGTGGCTCCTTGACAACATTTAAACGCAACTGATTCGCTGGATGTTTCCAAACCTGTCCGTCGATCGTAAAGCCTGTTTCCACGGCTGGTGTCGAGCCTTCCTTCATTTTCTCGAAGTTCTTTTTGAAGGTGTCGACAAAACGTTTTGCTTGCCCGTTAGACTACGGGTGAAATGGCGGAGATTTCATGTGTCTTACGCCATTTGTACTGCAGAAGTCTTCAAAATCCTTGAATATGAACTGAGGTCCATTATCCGTCACGAGTGTTTGTGGGTTACCGAACTGAGCGAAAAGGCGGCGTAACTCTCTGATTGTACTGCAGGTTGTTGTAGAAGACATTTCGACAATTTCCGGCTATTTTGAGTACGCGTCGACGACTATGAGGTATATTTTCCCATCGATCGGTCCGGCGAAATTGGCGTGTATGTGATTCCATGGCCTATCTTTTACTGGCCGTGAGCAAAGTGTAGCTTTGACTGGATTCTTCGCCGTTTCCTGGCAGCGACGACAAGTTTTGACGAATCTCTCAATGTCGTGGTTGATCTTCGCCCAGTAAACGTGGTTTCTAGCGAGCATCTTCATACGAGTCGTGCCTGGATGCCCGTCGTGTAGTTAGCGAAGCACGGCATTCCTTAAAACATCTGGGATCAAAATGCGATCTCCAATGAGTCAGCATCCGTTCTGGGTTGAGAGCTTCCTTGAGCCATTTGAACCGACTTGTGATCTTGGATTTCTTTAGCCATTCTCCACTCCGAACGAAATTTAGAGCACTCTGCAGAGCTGGATCCCCAGATGTTTCTTCTGCTATCTTCTTCGCATCGACTGGCATTTTTGATATTGCATTGGCGAATATCGCGCACGAGCTTTTTCAATTGCGACAATGACTAGATCTATTTTCGCTTGGTCCGCGATGAGGCGTCAAGGGATCTGCTTGTTTAAAGCTGGAGGTACTTCGGTATTCTATAGTAAAGTCGTGGTTCTTCACTATGAAAGCCCAGCGTTGAAGTATGTTAGCCGTGTAAATAGGCACTCCTTTCTTGCTTTCGAAAATTACGAGAAGTGGTTTGTGAAAGTTAACAGCTTGAAATGTCATCCATATATGTAATGGTGGAATTTCCGTAGGGCGAACGTCATGGCGAGAGCCTCCTTCTCGACTTGACCGTGATTTTTCTAGGCAGCTGTCAGGGAACGGCCAGCGTGGTATTGCTTTCTCCGTTCCATCCAAGAAACGGTGACTAACCACTGCTCCTATCCGATACTCCGACGCGTCGGCCGCGACAAAGATCTTTGTGGGATCTTAGTGGGTGAGCAGGAGAGCCGAGGCTAGCACATTCTTGGCGCGTTGAAATGCATCTTAGCACTCGGCAGACCATTTAAACGGGACACTCTTCTTCAGTAGATCATTGAACGGTGCACGTAGCTGTCGCATCTCACTGATGAAGTGTTCGTAAGCTGAGCATACCCAGGAACGATCGCACCTGGCCGATGTCCGCCTAGGACTGGCCGTCCATGTCCGTAGGGTGCGGAGTTAAGGCACCAGGAAATTGCATTTTTCGATCCGGACACGGAAGCCATAATCGGATATCCTTTTGAACAAAGCTTCCAGATTGGCGACGTGCTCCTCGATATTGCGGCCTGTGACAATAACATCGTCGAGGTATGCAGCGCAGCCTTCGAGTCCGCAAATCATGGAATCAATGATTTGCTGAAAGATGCCGGGCGCAGATTTGACGCCAAACGGGAGGCGATTGTAGCGTAGTAGTCCTCTGTGTGTATTAATGGTTAACAGCTCCTTCGCCTCGTCGTCGACTTCGATTTGTAGATAAGCATCCGCGAAGTCTATCTGCGTAAATGTTGTGCCACCATTGAGTTTCGTAAAAACGTCGTCCGGCGTTGGTAGTGGATGTTGGTGCTGCATGAGAGCGTCGTTTAGACCTGTCGAAAAGTCAGCACCAAGTCGTGGTGTACCGTTTGCTTTCTTGATGACGATGATCGGCGCAGCCCAGGCAGAGTAGTCCACTGGGGAAAGTACTTGTTCTGCAAGTAGGCGGTCGATCTCTTCGTCCAGTGTGGCGAAATATGCGTATGGCACGGGGCGCTTCTTTTTAAAAACGGGTTGAGCATCGAGTTTCAGCTGTAAGATTGCCTTCGTCTTGGTACAACGTCCGAGTCCTGTCTTGAATACGTCAGCATAGTTGTCTTTCAACTTGGCAACAAGCCGCAGCCTTTGTTCTCGGTAAGCAGCCGCAGGATCCGCAACGATGGTCACACCATTGACACATCTTTGCAGTGGTTCCACCGGCTCCGGAATCTTCTGAATCCACTCGCAGCCGAAAATGTCGAGATTACCGGTAACGTAATAGTATCCTCGTCCCCGATGTTGTTTTCCGTCAGAGCTCCTCAGCACAAAATCGACCATTAGAGATCCATTTGTTGGGACTCTTCTTCCATTGGCGGCGTTAGTGACCGTGTTACAGTTTCGTAGTTGCGGCCTCCCGAGTATCTTCCAGCTCGATTTTGAGATCAGTGCGATCATGGCGTCAGTATCGTGTAAAAGATCCAGGGGATGTCCATTCACTTCAACTTCCAGGTGTGGTTGGTTGTGTTTGGCTAAGGCGCCCTCGATGCTTTTGATCTGGTAGCTCTTTGTCCCATAACGTGTGGTCTGCGGGCGTGATGGTGATGTTGATTCCTGTATTCCAGATCGTGTACTGTCGTGAAGCGCATTGGTATTTTTTTTATACTTTTGTCTTCTGCCTGAAATTTCTTCTTTTCTTCCTCTTCTTGACATGGTTGATCGTAGCGTCAGCAGTAACTGCGTTTTCCAGCATTCTGGCGTCTTCTTTGTATGCCTTCATAAGTTGACACTTAGCAGTAGGCCTTTGATCGTAATGTCTTCACCTTGATCAAGCTTCCTTAGCAGTCGTATTCTGTAGTCTGCAAATTCGGCTCTCTGGAATCCTGCAACGTAGATGTGACACTGCAGACCATCGAACTTGTTGGAGTCGAATTTGGCATCAGAACAACGTGTTTGAACAAAGGTTTCGTAGCTGTTAAAATTCTGGTGGTCATACTGAATTTTAAGGCATTCAAATCGTCGACGAAATAATGTCTTACCAGAGCCAAAAAAAAAACTCCGTACAGTCGTTGTCGAAGACGTCCTTAAATCGTTTGTACCAGACATCAAACGTTCTTCCGTTTCCCGCGTCGAAATTGAACTTGGCGATGCGGCGGCACAGGGAGTCAGAGATACTGTGCTTAGCAGCCGCGGAATTCGCTGCCTCCATTCGCATCTCCATTTTTTTCAAGACACGGAGGAAGGAATCCTGCATGAGCTCCAGTGTCTTCTCCTTGCGATCTATCCGGCTTTGCATCAGGGAGAGAAGATCGGGCAGCTTCTGCATAAGTCCTCGAGCCTGATCGTCAGTTGTTACGACCAGTTCTTGGAAGAAGATTTATTGCAGGGAAAAAACGGAACCTCAATTAATCGAGGTGTCTATATACACCTCGATGTCAGTGATAACACCAGATCATAAACAATCCTCATTTCCACAACAACAAGAGCTTTCCAAAGAGACACATATGGCGCTTCAGGAGGTCATTTTCATGCTCGGAAATGTACCACCAGCTCAGTAATGTAGCATTTTGGCGGGGTATGTATCATGATCTGGTTAGATGGTGCAGGGAATGTCAAGTGTGCTTTTTAGTAAACAATAAGAGGCGAAACATCCCACATCTCAAGCCGGTAGTTACTGTAAAACCATTCAAAATCGTCGGAATCGATTTAATGGAAATGGCTTCGAATACTTGTGGCAATCACTACATTGTCACCATTGTAGACCATTTCACGAAATACTTAGGAGCATATCCCATACCTGGCAAAAAGGCCGAAACGGTAGCTGAGGTGCTTTTTAGCAACTGGATCTGCGGCTGCGGTAGATGGCCAGCTGCACTCCTTTCGGTCGTGAGAGCGAGTTTGAGAACTCCGTTATGGAAGCACTATGTTCAGTTATGGGTTTTGAGCAAAAGTTCACTACAGGGTTATTGCCCAAGAGAAAACGGTATAATGGAAAAAGCCAATGTGGCAATTGTAAAAAGTCTCAGAAAGAAAACAGTTATACCTGCTGAATGGGATAAGATTCTAACCACGATAGCATATGCGTACAATGCAGCGCCCCACCAAGCAACTGAAAAATCCTCATTCTTTGCCTTATGGCTACGATCCTACGTACCCATTAGCCGTTGGACCATCTGCGAATTTGTCACCCTATATACAGGGGTGGCCAAAAAAAGAAACACTTCACTTAAAGTTCAGCCAGCATTAATCACACTTTGCTAGAATCAAATCGACTGAACCCAACTTAGTATTAAAGAGCACACTCTGATCTACATAAATGTTACGTGACAGCCTTCTGCGCTGTCTACATCAGAAGATTTTCACGGAAACATGGTTCACGATACGAGCTCAACGAGGTCGTCGATGTACCATAGGCCATTACGACCTCCCCAAAACGCTGGTTAAAAGCGGTCTCGCACAGTAAGAGCTAGTGCCTCCTAAAAGTCAGTTACCATCTAATCAATTGAAGAAATCATGTAGCAGCTTTAGGCCGGAGAGATTACAGCAAGCCTCGTTGACCTCGACGGTGACAACAGATGACCTCATATTTTGAAGACGGTGGAGGCAGTGAAAAAGGGCCTACTTCTGCTTATGTGGGAACATCTCAGGAATATTCCGCCATAATACTCTCATTGACATCGGCTCCCAGTGCGACAAAAAGTTCGATGATGTGCGCCATAGGCAAAGTGTCTCTTTTTTTGGCCACCCCTGTAGTAGATTACGATCGTTATAAAACGGAATTCTTTAGTGGTTTACAGGTAGCTCGTGATTATATCACGGAACATACCAATGAGTATCGTGATAGGATGAAAAGAGCCTATGATGAAGAGTGGAACACTCGAAGATCCGCGAAATTTAGTGTTGGAGATGGCGTTTACGTCCAAATCCATGCAGAAAAGGTAAATCGCGCCGTCCTAAACTCGTGATTGCATGGAAAGGCAAATTTCGCGTGGTTAGCGTATCACAAAATTCTGCTTTAGTGACACTTATTAGTTCCATCACAGAGTAGTGATACACCAGTTAGGGGTTTGACTACCCGCTGCGGAAACGTGGCATGCCTACGGAAGAAGCACCAACAATTAATAAAACTGCCCCCAAAACGTGTTTTCAGTATTCATTATTCTATTTTCAGCACCACCTTCTCGTCAACGAGTGATGTATGTACTGATGATGTCGATTGGCACTGCCTAGGAAAGCTGATGTGTCAAGGACTCGAAGTGTAATGTTCTGCTGAAGCGACTCTACTTAATATTATCCCGAACGCCCTTTTGGATCTTTGAAATTTTGTTCCCGTATGATTAAGCTCGTATGTTGTCTGTTCTCATACAATCCCAAAGCATGGCGTACAGCCAGACTCTTGTATCGTTCATACGACCTAATCACCCATCCAAACTCGGCATGGCATTAGCATTTCATCAACAGCACTGTATTCACTCGACACTTATATCGGTAGCTGAGGCAGGGAGCAACCACCCCGCAGCGAACCGGATCCGAACAATATGGCTGTCATTACGGATATCGCAAGACGGTATGCTTCGACTCACTCCTGGACTAACTCGCCTTGGTTGGGCCTAAAGCCAAGAAAGAACCTTATCATTCTTCCAATCGGATTCCAAGATCTGACGGATTGTCTTGAGTCGCAATACCAAACAGCGGTGGTTATGAGGAAACCTTAACATATCGAGCCGGCGTGGTCTGCCGAAGAATACTCTTCTGTTATACTCTTTAGTCTAGCGGAATTCGCTGGAACTACAAGATGGCGTGTGGCCTGGACACTTTTAATGCAATTAGTCGCTAAGGGCACGGAACTCATCGCGTTGGCTGAACCAAAGAAGGACAAACAATGAAAAAAGTCCGCGGATATGCTTCGAGATTTATTGGAAACGCTGAAACAGCGACCATCTCTAAAAGATCGCCTTCGATGCCTCCTGCCCTTTCGTTAAGATGAGAAAATGATTGGAGCTGGATTCGCCACGGCCATCTTCGAAAAAGGGAACGTATTCACGCAAAGAGCGGCCTAACGTTGAATACAACAATGTTACAACACTCATCACTGTTGAAGTCAATACCGTTCCGAAGGACTGACGAACGCACGGCGTAAACCGGAACCGCAAGGGCAGGACGCTACCGCAAGGTCACGTCCGGCAGAGAAGGACATCGACGAGGTGGTTCTCACCACAGAGGCAGTAGCCGTCCAACACACTAAGGGCCCTCCACCATAAAGCGAGAAAGTCACCGCCAAGAACCTTCAGCTCGAAAAGTTCATCGCGGTCAGCCGCTCCTACGAATAGGCAACAAATTCTTCGAACTCGCCCCTGTTAACAAGAATCGGTAATCGGTAACTACAACCGCAGAAATAGAGGGCGTGGAAGACGAAGTTGTGCGTCCCGCGGGCAATCTAATCTACGGCGTAAGGAACGCCTTTTTCCAAAGGCCCCCGTGTTAAATGCATACTTAATCACATCCAATATTGTGGGCTTCGGGCTTGAAGCTAAAAGCTGAAGCCGGCGAAGAAGATCGTAAATGTTGTCATGTGTGGAATAAGCCCCGGATATTAAGGAGTTTGGCCCCGCAGTCTCGGCATCATAAACGTTGTCTAAAATATGCTCGGATATCGAGTGCCATCTTCGAGCTACGGCCCACAGCATTCGGACGCTCACCTACTGTCTAAAATTAATGATTTGTAATCCTAGCATTACTCTACTCTCTATTCACGTTGTGAGCGTTATTTTGGTCTCATTACCCAAGTGATTCGATTCCGTTCGATTTCTCGTCATATCTTATTTCAATAAATCTTTGTGCGAATATTCTGAAAGAGCTCTTTCAATCTTGACTCGGTGAAATTGTCAGAACCACTAGACATTGATTTTTTTCAGAGTCGAAATACATTACACATATCCTTCCCTAGGTAGTGCTGTGATCGCCGTCTTTTTGTCTCTTGCGTAAGATTTCTTCACTGTGGTCTATTTGACTTTTTTCCTTTCGACACGTTCTTCATCACAGCATCTTTAACGTCTTTTCTTGCGCAGAAGGCTATCTGATGTTGGTTTGAAGCCACCTGTCGCTTTTGTGCGTGCTTTCTTCCAGCTCGTGCTTGGTGATGCCATTGTCGGATCCTCAAAAAGTATGCATGGAGGAATAAACGCAAACTTAACATGCTTAGTGTTGCTTTTGATTTCGTTGCGTGATTCTGTAATTAATATGCGCTTGTTGCTAACAATACTGTTCTGTATTCTGCTTCCTGTGGTGTCGTTTTGCACCCCTTCAAGCACCCATGAGGCTTTCGTCCGGCCATTGAAGTATTTCTTTACCTTTTTAGTTTCGTACTTTGTTAGTTTCAACAATAAAAGTGCATGGCGGCCTTCGCTTTCGGAGAGAGCTCGGGGCGTCCCAAGCTTCTGAGAAATCAATCAAATCACTTTGGTAATGGGACCGAAGTAATGTTCACAATGTGAGTAGAGAGTAGAGTAATGCTATGATTACAAATCACTATTTATAGACAGTAGGTGGGCGTGTCCGAATACTGTGAGCATTGGCTCGGGGGTGGTACTCGATACCCGGGGATATTTTAGACAACGTTCACGTGGCCAAACTCCTCGATATCCGGAGGTCATTTCGCACATGACAACATTTACGATCTTCATCACCGGGGTCAGTTTCGAGACCGAAACCCACAATATTCCATGTAATTACATTAGCATACAACACATGAAATAAAGCGACAGGTTGTTCAAGACGCATCAAATAGTCCTCCGCACAAGGGTAAGATCATTGTAAAAGATGCGGTTAAAAGAACATGTCAAAAGAAAAGGTTAAATGAAAAATAGAAAGGAGACCTTACGCAGAAACAAAAGGGCGATCGCGGCCACTGACTTGGAAAAGGGAAATGAAATAAAGCGAAAGGTTGCTCCAAAACAGCATCATATAGTCTTCTGCGTAAGGAAGGGAACACGCAAAAGATGCGGTTATGGAAACACGTCAAAAGGAAAGTGTTATATTCAAATTTCAAAAACAAACCTAACGATACTGGCAAGTCCATGTTGCTCGTAGGATGCAAGCTTCATAGCAATGTCAAAAAGTGTTCTCAACAATGAAAAGAACACGCGGATGATACTGCCATGAAAGCTATGAAAACTGCATTCAACGCAGAAATAAAAAACGGTAGCGTATAGAAATTCATCGAATATGCAAAAATCACGCTTCAGTATATTAGTATATATTATAATCGTGCAAATTCCATGCAAAACAGCTTACTTTTTCACACAAAAAACGTACTGTTCTCAAGCGAAGTGGTCTAGCGCTAGAGAATAGCAACATACAGCAGAAGATCGAGATACTAGAAGAAATCAAGGAATCCAGTCAGCTGATCACTGTTTTTGGGAGTCCTGACCTAGCCCTCCCTAAACCTACAATGATTTCACATATTTCGTTAAAAAAATCACAATTTCAAAAAAAACCCACTTCAACCTCACAAATACATTTTTGCCGATGTGTTCCAGAGGTACATTACCAGTTCTCTCAAACGTTCTCCTCTGAACCTCACCAATAAGACTTCCCGTTACAGTGACGTTACAATTACAGCGCACGGATGGACGGCCTAGAGGATGCGTAGGGACCTGTGCCTCTGTCCTCGTGCGATACTAAGGCAGTGTTTATTACTTGCACTTCTACAGTAAATGGTGGTCATGCAGGCTTGCATTGTGTACTGATGTGCAAAAATTGTTACCGCTCCTCGAGCTGAGAAACATTACCCTAATTTTCGGTAGATAAGCCTGCGACATTATCCCTACTATATGTAGCGCTATGTCTGTATGTTTGTGCGTGTGTGTGCGCGTGTGTCACGAAATTCATAGCTCGCTGCACTGCAGCGGTAGAGCGCTGTATTTGAATATGATATATGTAGGTGGTGGGTAGGAAACATACGGTGGTGGTCAGAAGGTGATAACTACTCATAAGACCTGATAGCAGGCGCTGAAAAGCAGATTTCACGAAATTTACAATGGGTGTTTCAGCAGCTTGGAGCATTGGTTCCAAGAAGTCATGTAAAGGGTAGGACGGGAACACGTTCAGTGGGGTAGATGAGGTGATAAGGGCTGATAAAGGTTGATAAGAGGCGCTGAGACGCAAATTTCACGAAATTCATAGCGCGCGTCTCAGCACCACTGAGGCGCTGTCCCTCAGATATGATATATTAGAGTGGTAAAAAAGTCCCGTGCGGAAGTGGTGTAGTGACAAGTGGCGCGCTTGAAACGCGAGCGGTCCGGGGATCAAATCCTAGGTCGTGAATCGCCCAGGCCAACCAAGCCTTCCATCCCTCCGGGGTCGGTTAATTGGTACCTGACTTGTCTGGGTGGATAAAAACACTGACTTGTACATCGGCTGGCCCCCGCATGTCATTGTATAGGCCACATCGCATTCAAAAGCCACTGCGAATGTACAAGTGGAAGTAGAATGCGCGCCGCATCCCAAAAAGGGTTTGATCAATGGCAAGTGCTTTATCCTTTATCCTTTAAAATAGTCCTGAGCCGTTTGACACTTTTTTGTTCTTTGCTTTTTTATTCCGCGTACAATGGAATCTACCAAACAATATAATCACCACTGTTACACTGCAGCGTCCCACCTAATGGGCAGGTCAGTGACCCCCTTCCCCCAGAACTGAGCAGACTGACAGTCAGAGAAGTCACTGACCGCTCTTTTGACGTCTTCAACTTTGGTAAATTTTTTTCTTCCTAGAGATGCCTTAAGGGGATGAAATAAGTGGTAGTCAGAGAGGGCAGTGTCAGGGGAATAGTGTAGGTGGGGAACCGCGTCCCAGATCTGCTCTTCTAATTTTGCACGGGTCTCCTTAGCTATGTGGGGCTAGCGTCATCGTGGAGTAGGTGGACTGAAGTTTGTCTCGCTCGTTTTTCTTGAACAGCGTTTGCTAGTTTTTGGAGCTGACTGGCGTAAATTCTGCCAGTAGCGGTATGTCTTTGCGGGAGCATCTCATAGTACTACATTTCTCACGAATCGCAGAGGTATCAAAGAAGAAAGCTTCTGGGGTAAAGGTCCGATTTTGCTTGCGTCGGTGGGTCTTGTTCTCGAAGCAGCCACGCGGCACTGTGCTTGTTAGAATCGTAGAGGATCACACTGTCACCCTCCGTTATCGAGCGATCCAGAAACGCCTTCCGCTGCGGACAAAGAAGGAGAAACTGAGAAATGGGTACCCGATTGAACCGCGTGCTATCGGTCAAGACGTGAGGGATCCATCGAGTCAGCACTTTCCTGTAACGAGGGCGTAGAGGGGACTGAGGACTGTAGGATGGATGTAGCCGAGTCTTATCACAAGGCTGTGGGTGTTGATATCCAGATCTTCTTCGAGAACGCCGAGAACGGTGGAGTCCTCCACTGTTTGGGGGCTCCCCAACCTTGACTTGTTTTCGGAAGCCGTGTCTTCTCTTCTGAAGCTTGCGAACGAACCACAGCTTGGCACCGGTGATGGAAGTGGTGTCTTTTCTCAATGCGATGCTGATGGTGTTGACGGTTTCCACTGCTCCTGTGCCGCAGCGCCATTCATTGAAGATGATCGCTCGAAAGTGCTCTTGTAGAATTGACATCTTGATTAAGCTTAAAGAAGGCAGCCTGGCTATATATACCTTCTGCGAAGAAGTATGATCGACAGCGATAGTCTATCAGGTAGCAGATTCTAGGTATCAGTCAAGAAGCGAAAGTTCTCGAGATTTCAAAGAATCGGCTCAGGACTTTCTTACCGTCCCAAGTAGAAGGTGGCACGTGAACATATTTGGAGGCGGACAAAAGTTAGTGTTAGCTGATGAGATCCGATAAGAGGCGTTAGAATGCAGGTGTTAGGAAATCTATAGTGGGCGTCCCAGCAGCATTGAGGCGCTTCACCTCAGATATGATATAGCGGGCGGGACGAGAACATATTCGGAGGAAGACAGAAGGTGATTGCTGCTGACAAGATCTGATAAGGTTTCAGAATACAGGTGTCACGAAATTCATAGTACGCGATCCAGCTGCATTGAGTGATATAGCGAGCGGGGTGGGAACATATTCGAAAGGGGACAGAAGGTGATAGCAGCAGATGAGATCTGATAAGAGGTTTCAGAATACACATGTAACGAAATCCATAACGCGCGTTCCTGTAGCAGGGGGCCAACTCACCGATATCGAGCATACGATAATGGGTATTTTTACCCCAAGAACATTGCCATCATTCGACCGCTGAATCATTCTTATGACCAACGCATGGTGGTTGTTTACAGACATGTTCTTAGCTCCCCACTACTCCGCGCGTATCAGACGCTGTGCTTGAACAAGGGCAACCTAATGGCCAGCTAACGCATTTCAAGAAGCGACTTATTGTTTAGCGGCGAAATCTAACGCCCCACCGGCTGTCCAGTTTTACCGAGCCCTTCCGTGTCATGCACGCGGTAGTGTGCGGAGCCAAGCTAGTCTAAAAACAACTCCCCTGGTGCAGTACACTTGTGTACATCTAGAAACTACTCGTAACTTTTCCATAGAGGTAATTCGACATGCTGTTCACAGGAACGACATCCATTTTTAGTGGTGGCGCCATCTGGCACTAGTTGGCGTCACCTTTTCATGACCCTTTTCCACCAAAATCGGTGCAAACTTCCATATAGGGGTATTTGGTGCCCTGATAGCGAATATTAGATTTTTTTAGTATCAAGGTTGTCTAACATATATTTCTTGGAGGGTCCAGACGAGCAGAAAATAGGCGCCGAATAGCGCCAGCGCCGAGAATGAATGTCATATTCGTAATCAGGACACCAGATGGACCGCTAAAAAACAGAGTCATTTCCGTAATCAGGGCATCGAATTACCTCCAAGGCAAATTTACGATAGGTTCTGAGGTGCACAAAATTACAATGCACGAGCGCAGATGTTTTTACGTGATATTGGCGTGGCCTTATCTACCGGAAGTTGGGGTATCTCTCCACTCGAAACTCGCTGGAAACGTTACAAGTATGAGCATACAGAGGACGTTGTAATTTAAGTATAACTCGGGTCACCCAACTTAAGATTTACAGCAACGGTATTGGTCTTGTATGCTGCTCACCGCCTACCACACGTAAAATGTTGATCCTAGGGTCGTGCGGTACCTGACGTGTTGATTTGAAAGACTTCCTTCTCAGCACTGATATCAACCGTAACATTGAACATGTCTCTATCTATACCAAATTCTTCATTACCTCGATATAAACTCTCTTTCTCCAGCATAATCAAAAGTATATTTGTTCAGCAGAGCTTAATATCTCAAGGAAGCTGGAAATGTACGACCTTAAAGGCGCAGTTGTTGGAAACGTTGTAAGAATTGAGTGGAAAGTGAAACGGGAACAAGTATTCATGAAAGAGGAGTACAGCATAAGGTAAAAAACTATGGTGATCCTACTATATATAATTCGCTAAGTGTGTGTGTGTCACGAAATTTATAGCTCGAGCCACAGTAACGATAACGCAGCGGTTCCTACATATGTTGTAGGGGGTTGGATTGGGACACAAGTGGTTTGTGATAGAAACTGATAACGGCTGATAATAGCTGATAACAGGGGCTAGAAAACGAGCATCGCCAAATTCGTTTTGCCGTTCATATTGGTACTAGAGCGTCTATACCTACAAGTGTTATGTAGGGTGGTCATTGGTGGTACATGGCTGAAAGCGAAAGCATCGGGAACAATCGGGAACATTGTTGGTGGGTGGTTGAAGGTGACCGCAACTGATAAGGGCTGATAAGGTGCGTCAGAATGCAAAAGTCGTCAATTCCGTCACGCAGCTCGCGTTGACACTGGAGCTTCCATACTCGCAAGTGTCATGTGGGGTGGGACGGGGTCATTGTTGGTGGGTGGTTGAAGGTGACTGCAACTGATAAGGGCTGATAAGGTGCGTCAGAATGCAAAAGTCGTCAATTCCGTTATGCAGCTCGCGTTGACACTGAAGCGTCCCCACTTAAAAATTCTATTTGTAGTAGTACGCGCACATTGTATTGATATGAGCAGCTTACTTAATAGAGGTCGATTGCATCCCAAACAAGTCTCCTTCAAATGATAAAGTCCATTTCCATTGCAATATCAAAAACTCATTAAGCTCAAACTCGTTCAACCGCTAATCCTTTCGGGGTTTCAAATAATGATGAACGTAAATAAGTGATAAGCATAAATGATAAGCGTTTGAGATGACTCATTAGACTTATTGCTCTAAGTACAGTATCCAAGATTTGCGACGCTAATTTGCGGCAAGAAATGAAACGCGGTTGAAAATGGTCAGTAGAATCGAATCGTGATTCCAAAAAGATGTGTGTTGAGACTCGTCCTCCAAAAACTCACTGACACAGCCTGGGTTCGTAGTTTGCACCATAACGCGGTGTACCGTAGGCAGAATACTTGAATTGAACGGCGCGATCTGCGATTGGTCGAACCCTTGAGAATACTAGTCACCTCAGACGACCGCTACGTAATCTTTATTGATGAGTACAGTTAATACTATGCAGAAATAGTTGAAGTTTATCCAGTCGATGATGAACCAATCCACCTTCAGACGAATACGGGAGCAGACCAGTCCCTACGAACGTCCCAAGAGCCAAAAGCCTCGATTTCATGGGCGGCTGCCTTTTATGCCTCGCGCTGGAATCTTGTGCATCTTCGCTGCTTTCTAGAAGAAAACAATCTGCCATATCTTCTAATCCAAAGCACTACCCTAGCCAAACTTTACACTAACGAAAGGCATTACTTTTGGTCGACTATTGTCGACAACTTCTGTCAATAGGCATATTTCGTTTTCATTTTGAAACTGACAGCAAAATCGTATTCACCGCTAAATCATCTGAATTTGAGAAAAAGTGATGTTGTTGCTGTTGGATGTTCACAGTTGTGAGATAAATATGCCACTTCAGCTCCAGAGGCTATCACGGGTATTCTCGATGGACCTCAGCGAAACTGGGAAAGGTCTAACACATTCAATAGTGGGGTGGTTAATGGAGCAGCTCATGCTGATACTCCATGGGTCCTCCAGTTTCGTTAAAGCCTGCCGTATGATGTGCGAGATAGCGGGCAGAGCGAAACTTGTATCCATTTACCAGTTTGGCCTATGGGCCACCTCTCCTCGGCTAGCCTGATTTTTCTGCAGATCACCATTCATGGGAGAAGCTAGCGCAAAAGAAAATTCAGGCCAGATTGTTAGTGTCGCCGCTAGCCCATTTGTGTGAGATAACCTCGTGAGATTCTGCTCGTGTGGTTACTTGAAGCTCTCGAACAACAATTATGCACTGAGAAAAAACTGACAGTTCCTTTTTTCACTCCCAGTCCAGTCGAAGAACGTGAGACTTATTAGGACTGACGATATTCTACTCTCGTGACACTTCAGTGAAACAGTGTGATATGTCCTGTGTGATGAACGTTTTTGAAAACCATTTGCTCGCGCCACTTTTAATTCCGATTTCCACCTTAGCCACCTGAAAAATCTATCTCATCGCTATCAATATGCCATATTCACAACTATCAGGTCTCCGCACTGCCGCCATCTCCACCTCGGGAATATCTTATACAGTGCGTACCAAGAGTATGTGGTCACCCTAAAATCGATTCTCGGGGATCAGGTTAAGACGTTTTATGTCATGAAACCTATATCATTCAACTCCTCGTGGTCGATACCCTACGGTGACAGTTTGGGTAAAAGATTTCGTTCTAGTTTTGCAAGCTATTTTTGATGAGATTTTTTTCTTTGTATCAAAAGTATGTGGACACAGGCAATTCAAGTTTCTGAATTAATTTTCTGATCTATGTTTACTTTTTCTTTCGTTACTTACTCTGGCATCATTCATCTTCACAAAGGCATTTTTCTAAAGAGGACCATGCAGAGATGTAGGGCCATCATGTTGCTGGACCTTCCAATTGCAAAATCGCATGTCAACATTCGCTTAACTCGCACTAACGATTAAGAAAAGTCAGTCAGTTCTTAATTACGTGCTTGCAACTGTGCCATTCATTAGTCTGTGATTGACCAATAAAAAAATAGAAAATAAAAACTTACCAGTCGTGCGTTCTCGTTTTTTAAGAAGGGATCCAGAATCCTGATGCTAAGCTTTCAACACTGATTGAGGGTCGTCTTCAGTCGTTAGTTGTTCAAAGCTTTACAGGAATAGCCCCTAGTGCCTCAAAATTTCTTTGGTCTGCTATCCGCGTTTGCGCTCAAATGTCTTCCCTCTCATAAAAAAGACCACTCGGCGTTCCATCCAATCGACTGAGTCCACGACACTAGATGAATAAAGAAGATGAATAAAGCTAATGCGCAGCGCAGATTGGCAGGGCTGGAATTACCGTTCAAAAATAGAATCGCAACATCGGACGTTGAACCCAAACAAACAACGCCTTGTAAAATTTATAAGATAGGAATAAAAGAATATTTGGAAAACTCTCTCTCTGACAACCTCGACTAGTGAGAAAAAGCTTATCTTTCGCTATTCGGGTGAATCTCGTTGCTAATGGAGGGACCTCTGTCGTGACCCGCAACTGTACTCAAAGAGCTGTTTCGGAGGAGGCTCATCAATTGTTTGGGGTGGGGATACTTGTCCACTGCTTCTGCACTATTAAAGAAAATGTAGTACCCCAAGTGACCTGACAATTTGCTGAAATTAGTGGCTTGGGAAGAGTTCTACGACACAGGTATCGAAAGCTTGGTCCAGAACATGCCGATCAAAATGTTTCAACTTATCTAGGTCTTTTGTAGGCCTACCTGTCTTTGACTCTAAAGATAATTCTGCTTGTTGAAAAATGTTCACATACTTCTGATACAGGGGAAGCAGGAGAAAGACTTTCCAATAAGAAAATGTAATTAATTGAAAATTGATCAAAAAATTGAAAGCCGGTGAGAAATGAAAAAATCTAGGGTTGTCCGCAGAAATCGAATGGCGGTGATTTCATGGTGAAGAAGTCAACAGTTCCTCAGAGTAGGAAAAATTTTAGGGCGTCCACATACTTTTGGTACGCACTGTGTTGCACAGATGACGGGAGGACGTTGACGGTGCGCTTTTGAAGCTTTGTCCGTCATTTCCCAGAATGATCTATTCCACACGGATCTATTCCATATGTTTAAGAGGCGCAGTGGACCACCACCCTTCCTAATCTTTGCATTTTGAAATAAAATTCACTGGAATAGCATCCGCTTATTTCCTTTATTCGATACCTCAATCATTTCTGAATGAATAGAACATCCTATTAGGTAAATCAAAAAGTATCCACCGTTTAGAGCCCATAGCTTTGAAGCAAGCAATTCGCTGCACTCTATTTCTTGCGACTCCACTTTTTGGTCCGTAATACTGGGTTGGAGCATAATATCGTAGCGCTTTTTTTCGAGCGTATGAATCCTGTCAGTATAGGAATCATTCCACGGATCCCTTCCACCGATAGCCCTCTCCCACTGAAAGATTTCTAGCTGTTTGGTGGCGAGGCTACATGGCGCGACCCCAGGTGGCGGATAGGGGATAAATCGCGGACCAAAAGCCACCATGTACTTGCGCTGAGACGCAGGTGCATTTAGGGGATAGACTCCCTGTTTTTGTAGTGCTGTGTTAATTCATACCAGCTGTCTCCACTCAGGCGCATCCATGCATGCTTGCATGTGTAGGGCGCTCTGTGTGTGTGCGGTTGGTATCCTGCATGTCGGCACAGCCAAAAGCTTGCATGTAAAAGACTGGTAAGTACATGGAAGGCGATTCAGGCGATTCCAAAATCTAAGCCCCTTGTTCCGCTCCAGGATAGCGTGGCCAACTACTTGAAGGTCTATCCTAGCTCCCACGACAGAGCCTGGCAAGCTATTCGTGTGCCTTCAGTATGCCGAAAACAGCAATTTGAAAGGGTCTTATTTCCCTGAACCTGAGGGAGCCCCAATACGGCAGCGTTGGGTAGGACCGCTCGGGAGAAGCTGCTAGAATCTCAGGGCCCGGATAGGCTGCCTTGAAGAAGAAGGACTTAGATGGCGGTCTGTACTATCAATGCAAGGACGCTTGCATCCGAATCTCACATCGAAGACGTGATGATGCAAGCCAAAATGATCAATTCTGACGTCATCGGACTGATCGAGACGAGAAGGCACCGCCCGTTACACGCGATGCGACAACAGAGGCGTTGGTGGCGGTGTGGGTGACATCCTCAACACGCACTTGGCCATGAACATCGATTCGTACGAAAGCCTAACGACCTGAATCGGACGTTTGGGATCAAGAAGATGTGGATCATCTCCTGCTTTGACAATCTTCGTCGCCTACGTACCAACATCCAGCTCCGACGAGGAGGAACACGAAGCATTTCATATGAAAGTGGAGAAGTCCTAAGAAGAAATACCTTCGTCAAGAATCATCGGCGCGACTTCAATGCCAAGGTTGGCTCTGAAAGAACAGCTAAGAACTTTACATCGTACATCATGGAATGGACTTGAAAGAGCAGGGCGAGACTATCCGAGTTTATCACGTGACCAGCACCATCAACGGTAACTCGCAGTTCAAAAGCCCCCTCACCTTCGTTGAACGCGGGACTTACCTGACAGACAGTTCACATAACGAAATAGACCACATCATCTTCCATCGAAGGTTTGCCTGACCGACGTCGCAGTTGTCCGAAGTTCTTACACGGGATCGCGACCATCGTCGCCTCCGCGCAAGATTCCACTTTTCGATGCGTGTTGAGACAGCAGCAAAGTTTAGGAAGCGAAGCTCCAGGACAGTCATCAGCTAGGATCGCTTCACTCCTCTTCTCAACTCATATGGAGGATTCCGTCCATCGAAAACATCGACGAGGAATATCGTCGGCTCGTTGAACATCTTCTGATTATGGCAGGAGGCAGAGAGTTTGAAAGTCGCCCATGCTGGACTCTGCACAGGCAGGACGAGCATGCCGCTAGCGTGTCCACCGCGCTGTCAATTCGATGATGCTAGGAGTAAACCCTATACACGCAAGTGCGAGAGGAATCCGCGAGTATCGAACTACGCCAGCGAACAAAGATCAGGGACACTGCGTTTTCGCCAAGTAAATAGAAGATCGGGGGGGGGGACGGACAGGTCATGCGATTCTGTGATGACCGCTAGACTGGAGCGGTTACCGAATGGATCCCTGCGGACGTCAAACGAACACCTGGACGACGCCGGCCCGATGGTCAAGACGTCTCCACGAAAGTTATAACGAAAGGAATGAATGCTTCGTGTGCCTCTAGCAGAGAGGATCCACTGGACAACTCTAGCACGCGACAGGGACGTTGCTGGCGCCCGCTTGAGCAATTCGATGATCAACTGTACGACAGGTGACCCGTGATAGGAATCATTCGGAAAACTGCTCATACATATGAACGTACTATTTCGCTCTACAGAACAGTAGTATAGTTGTTTTCTTCAACAATACAATGTGGATGTAGTCAGGTATAGAGCTTAGAATTATGAAAATCCATACGGTTAAAAATCGGCGTTCCGACAGCTGCTGTTTCTTGTTTCTTGAAAAATAAGAAAAATTCAAATTGGAAGTTCATTCGCATCAATTCTTCTAACCCGGCTTGCTCTATCGACCCACTTTTTTCGCATGGAATTAAACTTACTCGCATTTCGTCTACAAATTGAGAATAAGCACCCTTGAAAATGAGCTCATATTTTTTTGAAATTCTACAACCGGTGATTTCGTTGAAATGCAATCAAAGGTTGTAATAATGACGAAGTGAAGACTACTGATTAGTTTATGTTTTTTATTTTTTGCTTTAATTGCTTGTGTGAAGAACTTGAAAATCAAGTGCTACGATTTTATGCTCCAACCCAATACATCAGCCGGAATTATAAGTATCTCGAACCCACCCTCCCTCTCTGAAAATGCGCTTAACTTAATTATGAGTTGGCAGAAAACTCGTTATATTGAAGGAAGTTTTCACGATAACGTCGCAAGTCGGAGCGAACTCACGTTACTGAAGAATCAGTCGACCCCTAAGAGTGCGGACCGAAGCGCTATTGCGCGGTCAGGATGTGCCTTCAGCTGGAGGAGCAGTGTGTTGCGCGAGTACTAAACGAGGAGGTTCGTAGAAAGAAGAGAAGAAGACAAGAAAGAAAGAGCCATGATTGAGAGGTGGTTGAATGATGGGGGACAGCATTGGCAGACTGTTCTAAGGCTGGTGGTGACGGTGAGGTGTTGTATTGAAGCCTTCCCTAAAGAAGGGTCGCATTGTTCTTGGAATTAGACGCTCGACTGTGCCCCAACAATCTGCTAGCGCTATGTCTCCTCCCACCGTCTGAGCTTCCAGTCGTTTAGCGAAGAGAGTGTAGCGTTGAAGAGGGCGTCATCAATGAGTGTCTCGTCAATGCAAAAATCAACAGGCAAATAAGGGGTTCTGTTTCTCGGGTCGGAGCTTCTCATACAATTTCTTCATCCCTGCACCACCGTCCATCTCCACCTTGATACCTAATAAGCTGCCTTGTCATCGGGAGCTCCACCTTCAGTTCAACGATGAGACCCGATTCACTATGCTCGAGATTTTATGATACACTTGAATTTTTTTGATTTGTGAGTTCTAGGCGAACGCGTATCTATAACAATCAAGCGACGGAATTGGAAACGATGGTGGTCAGTCGAGAAAGCAACAGATATTTTGTAAGTGCCGAACTAAAAACGAAAAGAATCTTGAAAAGTTCTCTTTTGTTGCCATTTCATGAACCGCCAACTTGGTTCGGTTTGAATTTATGTATGTATGTCCATCCCTATCCCCGTTACCCTAAAGTGATGATATGGTGTAAACTCACTCGACGAAAAGATCACCCGTTGTCGCCGGAGCACGACCAGTCGAGTTAGGCTAGAAATGCCCCCCCCCCCTTTGCACAGGTCCAGAGAGTACAACGGCAGAGGGGGAGAAATCTTACGAGCGATCTGTCAAATTGTTTCCTAAATATTGATACAATCAACACTCGAAGACTCATTAGCAATGGTAGAATAGACCAACTTATATCAGAGTTAGACAGATGTGCAGTGGACGTGACGTGTATACAGGAAACCCTGAGGCATCAGGGAGGAACTTTATTGGCATACAGGTAACGAAATCATGTTAGGAGAAGGATCGAACGGCGGAAGAATCGGTGGAGTTTGCTTTGTTGTAGCCCCACATTCAAGATCGACGATATCCTATTATGAAGCTTTCTCCGAGAGAATTGCGGTGCTCGGGCTTGAATAAAGCAAAACTGCCACGATGAAGATATTAGCATGTGCCTACGACGATGATGCTGTAGAAGAACTCTATGATATGCTCGAGAAGGCAAACTTATTCTCCGAACGGAACTTACATCGTGTGTGCTGGGGATTTTCAAATCATTCCGAATCCCAGGAAGGAATAACCGTGGAGAAGCTCTAGCCCAATTTAGTGAACAATCTCGATTAGCTGTGGCAAATTCGTCCTTTCAAAAACGCAGAGGACGCCGATGGACATATCATACACCGAATAGGCAAATGTACTATGAAATGGACTGCTTCCTAACCAACTGGCTGCGACTTTCATAACGTAACGGCATTCGTCGCATTTTAACATTGGCTCGGACCAGCGACTGGTAAGAGCAACAGTAGCAGTAAACTCAAAGAAAAGCGAAGACGACTGGCACCGTACCTTTCGCGACGATTTCGGTATATACTCTCCGAAGGAAGTCTGAAAGCGCTAGCTTCGTTTGTTAACTTCTCCGCAGAAAATGGAAATGTATTCACCAAATACAAAAAAAGCGTCTCAACCATTAATACCGTTGTCAAAAACCAGCCCTTATAACACTTGTAAATATGGCTGTTCTGGTTTAAATGCGAGCTTATGGAGTCGACGATTTCTACGTTCTAACGGGTCTTATCAGCCCTTATCAGTTGATATCGCTTTCAGCCATGTACCACCAATGTCCCGGGACCACCCCACTTAACACTTGTAAGTGTTGACGGTCTAGTACCAGTATGGACGACAAAACAAAATTGGCGATGCTCGCTTGCTAGCCCCTCTTACCAACAATTATCAGTCGTTATCAGTTCCTATCACATACCACTTGCATCCCCATTCAACCCCCTATACCATATGTAAGAACCACTGCGCTATTATGATTGTGACTCGAGCTAGGAACTTCCAGTCAAACATACACACAAACACATACACACCTACAGACACATTTAGCCGATTATATATACATGGTAGCTACTAAATATTGGCGCATGGTTTATTGATCACCAGATTGGTCCCCCGGCAACCACCGGGACCTCCTTACCTGCGTAAGCTTTACTCCTTCTAATGTGCTCCCATCCACTGGTGACATGGAGGTGGCACGCATGCACAAAAAAGTGTCTTATATTGTAGAAGGCATTACCGTAATCGTGACATGACCTTAGAATGATATTAATTGGACCTCAGGTCTTTTGGCGGTTAGCTCCCCTCGCCCTTCTCCATCTTATCCTATTCCCTCTACTGCTCTCCAGCTGCTATTGCAGCATCATGTGGAATGAATGAGACTATGCTCAGTAGGTGTTTATATAGCCGTTCTGGGTTATCAAAATCATGCTTGTGCAAAACATTGATAGCGCAATTCCTGCGAGCTACCCAGATTTGTTGGCGGCTTGTTTATTCCGTTAGCTGCCTTATCACTGCCACTCACTCACTTCATTTTGCGGACGGACACACGGACATACGTACATACATACATACAGTCCCCCCCCCCCCCCAAAAAATAAATACCCCCCCCCCCCCCCCCCCCCCTAGCATAATACACGCACATACAGACATTACAAACCGACACACAAAGTTAGACGCTTTACTTAAATAGAAGAGATATTACAAAAAGAGAAACTAATAATATCTCCAGAAGTATTATTTTCATATCGCATTAAAACATGAAATTTCATTGGCAAAGAAAGTGGTCGAGATGGCCTTCCTTGGTAGCGATACAGGCTTGAAGTCTCTTTCCAACTGACATCACCGTGGGCCGCAAGTAGCTGACGGCGGCGTGACGTAGGTAGATCTTCAGACCAAAGTGGCGCACGATTTGCAAAACGAAAGGCAGTTGTTGGATCTGGCTAGCAGACAATCTGCTCGACCTTGTGTACACACAAGGAACCGTATTTCAAATTTGTAGTGGTTTGGGCAGGACCTACTTCTAAAACCATGACACCATTTGCCTTTGTGGATGAGTACATCAAAGCCAGTGCCCAGATCTACCCGAAAACAATTTTCGCGTGATGTCCTTCTTCCGAGGACTCTTTTGACCTTCAGCGAACGTCATTGCAGTCTTCAGCAAGACAGGGCGCCACCACATGCCGCAAAATCAATGTTTGAGAACTGTGACCGTCATTTTCCAAGTCACCGGGCACAAAATGTTTGGCCATCTAAGTCGCTCGATTTGAATGCCTTCTAAGCAACGTCGAAGTTTGGACCCCCTGAGGGCTTCCTTGGCGGAGGCGTGGAAGGAGCTTGACGTCAGCTACTTGCGGCCCACAGTGATGTCAGTTGAGAAGAGATTTGAAGCCTGTATCGCTGCCGAAGAAGTTTATTTCGAGCACTTTCTTCAGCAATGCACTGCCATGTTATAAGGTACCAGTCCCATCGCCCGGCTACGCCGGGTTCTGCTCCTTCTTTTAGTCGGAATGCCCGGCTGACGCTGGGCATTCCTCCCATCCGCACACGTCGTATAGCAGCCATCGATTTAGATCACTCCTCCCCCTCTCCGATTTTGCGTTCAACCCCTTTACCGCGTACTGAATTTTTATTTGTACCGTATCATCTTCGTCAGCTTTTGGAGAGATGGATCCTCTATTATCTAAGCACGTAAGTCTCACAAATGTGGCATGTAGCGTCCACCTCTCTCACTATATATTCTTGCCATCATTCCCCATCAGAAATCAGTATATTTCTATCGATGTGGAATGATGGAAAGAATATATAGTGAGAGAGGTAGACCCGCGTCAGCCGGGCATTCCTCCCATCCGCACATGTCGTATAGCAGCCATCGATTTAGATCACTCCTTCTTGGAGATGATCCATGAACGCGTCGAATTCCGCCTTCTATCCTTCTATTTTATAAAGCGCTAACTTTGTGTGTCGATTTGTATGTC
>MU868359.1:267200-295473 GCA_036418205.1 Ostertagia ostertagi
CGAAACCACTCGTTCATCTAAGAGACCCGATGCTTTGAGTCGCTGCTCTGCTGACAGACAAAGCCAGGTCGTGTGGCAGCCATGTCTACGGATACATAACATCTTCTAGAATCTAAGTCTATACTACGTATTCCTTAGTTCTCAAAGTCTAAGAAGAGCGCTCGCTGTGAAGTGGGTGGGAGTAGAATGTGATTGACTAAGCCTGAAACGAAGGTTGATACAGGTTTCTAAGGTCATCTGGAATGACAAAAACATATTACTGATGCATGACAGCAAGGATACTAGTAATGTACGGCACCACGAGAGGGAACGTTTTGATCCAAAGAATCAGCTGCCAATTGTGAAACTTGGCGGAGGCTTGATAAGGTTGCCTTGGAAAAAAGTGGGACCACGCTACACGACTGAGGTAGCGATGAAGGCAGACGTTTGCTGTCATGTTTTGGAAGGTGTCATGTATCCGTAGGCATGGCTGCCGCCCGACCTGACTTTGTCTGTCGGCAGAGCAGCGACTCAAAGCATCGGGCCTCTCACATGCAGGAGTGGTTTCGACAGCATGGGGTGCTTTTAAAAGACCAGCCAGGCCAGACTCTTGAGCCAAACATTACAGAACCACTAGGGGAGGACCTACAAATTCGTATGTCAATGAAAGAGCCACGAAAAGACGGGACTACAGAGAGAGACCCCACTAGAGAGTGAGTTCATTAGTTGACCCCGCATTCAAATCCAGTTTATGTATCCAATACTTTAGAGAGTTCTGGGCAATGTGCTAGACTTGCTTAATGTTAGTGACTGTTTACTTGACTGTTCTGTTGGGTTATACATTATTTAAATCAAATAAACGGATCAAGTGATCTTTCACCTGCCTTCATTAATTTCGAAAAATCTAAAATTTTCTAAACCCAAATTTGAGCTGAAAGGTTGAAATTTTCTGTGTGGATCATAAAACACGTAGTTAATAATTGTTGCAAATTTGGAGACGTTCCAGTGACTTTCAAAAGAGAAATCATGAAAAAACCGTTTGTTCATAAATTTCTGGCCACTACTGTATATATTCAACAAAACAAAGGAGTACCACAAGGAGGTAATTTCAGTCCACTGTTAGCTGATCTTACCCTCTCCGTTATGGAATACAATTATGCAATAAGGTGTAAGTTTAATAAAAATAAGTTATTCATTCCATTCAGATATATGGATGATTTGCTAGTAATACATAACCAAACCGAGGATAATATTGACATACATCTAGCAGAAGTGTACATGAATACACTTGAATTGAAAAAAAAACACATTTAAGTGAAACATCTAGTAATTATCTGGATCTAACAATTAGTATAATAAATGACAGAGTTGTAACTAGATTGTATAACAAAACAGATGATTTTCAGTTCAAGGTCATCAGATTCCCACACAATGACACAAATATCTCCATAAACAATAAAGGCTCCGTCATATACACTGAAACACTTAGAATAGCTAACACTTGTTCCGTTTTTGACACATTTACTGATAAACTAACAGAATTCATAAGAGTGTTACTAGGAAATGGTTACCATGAGAACTTTATTATAACTAATATAGTTAAGTGCATTTATAAAAATAAGTTTATATGTTACAAATTTTCAATTGCTAATAATTATAAAAATATTAGTAAGTTAGTGGAAGGAATACTTCGTCACTAAAGTGCTATCTAATTGTTAGTGGAACAATTACAAACACCCACCTTTTACACTTTATAGTTTTACATGTTTTAATCAACTTATTTTTTCATTCATTTAGTCAATATACAATTCATTTCATTGCATGCTCCTCTGCATGAAAGTACGTCACATCAAGGTTTATTCGTCTTTCCCCTGTGTCTTTATTTCGCCAATCCCAACTCACTGATGAGCTCCGGGGATTGACGAAATAATAAGGTTCGTCTGAGGAAGGAGCGAAACGAACCATATCTATTATTTTGTTTATAATGGTTTTTCTTTCTTAATTACTTTTTCGTACCTGGTATGTACATTTCCTGTTCCTCCGGAAAAGTCAACGGTGGGAGCGAGCGTTTTCAGTGTTTCATCAGAGAGCTCATATCGATATCGTCTGGAATGATATGCAGCTAAACGCCTCCGCTCTTCTTTCAACTTCAGCACTAGTGTTGCTCGAACTAAGCGATGATCTGACCCAATGTTGAAGTGTGATTCTCCGATGACTCCGACATTATGGAAAAGTCGCATGCAGTTCGTCAGGAAGAAGTCGATTTCGTGAAACATTTGCCGGTTTGGAGTGTGGTACGTCCATCTACGACCAGAACGTTTTTGGAAGTATGAGTTAGCTACCGATAGTCGACATCTTTCGCAGAACTGAACTAGCATTTCTCCTCGATCATTTCGTCCTGGTATTCCGTGAAGGTCCCACAAAATTTTCTTCAGATGCACCTCGACCCAGGTGTGCATTGTAATCACCAGCGCACACGACATATGTTCCTCTCGGGGAGCTGTTTATTGCATTATCGAGCGCGTCATAGAATTCTTCCACAGCGCTGTTATCATAGGCTCCTGTTAGTGCGTATACTGACAGTGTCTTCATTTTAACTTGTTTTTGTTTGTTAACTGCTGTTTTTGGCCGCAGTTCGCCTTGCGAATGTTTCACAAGAATGCTGGGTTGTGAACAAAACTTTCGCCCCAGGCGGGACTAGAACCCGCTTTCCGGGCAAGTGCGCTACCAGTTACGCTACCGGGCACCATTTCATCCCAACTCAGCTTTTCATGGTATACGTACCATAGCTTTCAGCACTCACACGTATAACGCCGATATCGGCTAACCGGCTCAACACGTTATACGTGTGAGTGCTGAAAGCTATGGTACGTATACCATGAAAAGCTGAGTTGGAATGAAATGGTGCCCCGGTAGCGTAACTGGTAGCGCACTTGCCCGGAAAGCGAGAGGTGCGGGTTCTAGTCCCGCCTGGGGCGAAAGTTTTGTTCACAACCCAGCATTCTTGTGAAGTATCTTCATTGTTTTTCTTCCGCCCAATTCGAGTACAAGCATCGCAATCCGTTCGGAAAAGTTTTTGTAGTCGCTGATCATCTTTGTTAAATGTGGTGCTATGATGAATCCAACTCCACCAACTTTACCACTCAGTGATCCGGCTCCCAATATAACTTCGTGACCTGTGTGCCATTTCCATGTTCCTGCTGCATATCTCATCGTTTCTTGTACACATGCCACGTCTACTGCACACTTGTCCAATTCGGAGATCAACTGGTCTATCGCGGCATCATTGACAAGACCTCGAGTGTTGATGGTAGCAATGTTTAAAAAACGGTTTGGCAGATCGCTTGCCGTGAGATTTCTCCCCCTCTGCCGTTGTCCTCTCTGCCATGAAGGACGGTGGCCGCACGGGACTGAGGGTACTCCTTTTAGAACTTGACTCATAGATGCTGGTGGCCTGGACATCCCCCACCGCCTAGCCAAAACTGGCGGTAATCCACTGCCGGAAGTGGAGCTGTCTTGTCCTAGTTTTACGAAAAAAAGCCGCCCTTAAAGGCAAAAGTCGGGCTCAATAAGGGGGTATTATGGCGATTGAAACTGAGTATAGAGATGCGAAGTGGAACGACAGTGGAGAAAAAACTGAGAAAAACCGTCGACAAGGCCGTTAACAAAACCCTCTTTCCCACTAGCAGTGAAGGAGGCTGGCTTGGGGAAGAGGCACGTACAAACAAGTTTTCTGGAGATGTCAGTCGTTCTATCGGTTGATACGGCAATCAACCTAGCTGATTTCACACGTTATGCCAGCCACGCACCACATCCCGAGGTGGGCGGTCGTAGCGGGGCCAGGCGGCGATAGCGCATAGTACATGCCCTGGGGCCTTATTACTGCGCCGTTTCGGGTTTTGAGTGTGGGAACATCTCTACGGGTGCGTAACCAAGTACAGGCATGACCGAAAGGGTTGGTTTGGTCAACTAATCCCGACCTTTGCCTTTAATTATTGCACTTGTTCTTTACTAGAGAACAAATCTTGGAAAAAAAGTTTGTATCTCTTCTTCCATGTTCCGGTATCGCCCGACACGTCGGCGTGATTGTCTTTAGGCGAGTGTAAATAAATGTCTTTTTGATGCTTGCCGACTTTTTCGCTGCTTCTCGCGCTCTTCGTGCTGCATATTCTTTATAATCGTTCTTGACTCTGTATCGTATAGCCTTGTTCTTACAGTTCGAACCACCGGGGTCAACGTTTCTCCCATTTCCTTACGAGCCGCCAACATTCGCGAGGTAACAGCACTTAATCGTTCTCTTGGTTCTCTTTGGACGCGCTCAGAAGCATTTAGGTAACGGTTCCAATGGTAGAGACGCTTTTTCGTATCTGGTGAGTTCCATGTTCCGCGAAAAACTCAGCAGTAAGAGCGAGCGCTTTCCATCTTTCTTTGGAGATGTCAATTATGTATCGAAATAGTAACGAATGGCGCGCAGCCAGTCTTCGTTGATCTTCTATGAGTTTTACTGCTACTGTTGCTCTTGCTTGTCGGTCAAACGAGCCAATGTTAAAATGCGACTCTCCGATGACCGTTACGTTATGAAAAAGTCGCAGCCGATTGGTTAGGAAGAAGTCGATTCCATTGTATAGTATTTCTGTCTATGGTCTGGTATGTCCTTTGCATCTGCGTCCTTTGCGTTTTTGAAAGTACGAATTTGCCACAGCTAATCGAGATCGTTCACTGAATTGGGCCAAAGCTTCTCCACGATTATTCCTTCCTGGGATTCCGAATGGTCCAACAAAGTTTTCTTCATCTTCCTCGGCCTAGGTGAGCATTGAAATCACCAGCGCACACGATGTAAGTTCCTTTTGGAGAATTGCTTATTGCCCTTTCCAGCATATCATAGAATTCTTCTACAGCATCATCGTCGTAAGCTCCAGTGGGCGCATATGCTTATATTATCTTCGTCGTGGTATTTTTGCCCGATTCGATTGCCTTCATAATAGGACATCCTCGATCTCAAATGTAGGGGAACAACAAAGCCAAATCCACCGACTCTTCGGCCGTTCGATCTTCCTCCCGAGACGGTTTCGTGGCCTGTGTGCCATTTCCATATTCCTCCCTAATACCTCAGCGTTCCCTGTACATCTGTCTAACTCTGATATCAGTTGGTCTATTCTGGCATCGCTGATGAAGTCCTCGAGTGTTGATTGTAGCAATATTTAGGAAACAATTTGGACAGATCGCTTTCCGTGAGATTTCTCCCCCTCTGCCGTTGTCCTCTCTGCCAGGAAGGACGGTGGCCGCACGGGACTGAGGGTACATTTTCTTCGACTTCACTCATAGATGCTGATGGCCTGGACATACCCTCACCGCCTAGCCAAAACTGGCGGTAATCCACTGCCGGAAGTGGACCTGTCCAAGGGGGAGGGAGGCATTTTTAGCCTCACTCGACACGTCATTGCTCCGGCGACAGCGAGTGATCTTTTCGTTTAGTGAGTTTAGTTTAGTTTAGTTTACACCATTCCTCCGCTCTGATGTAACGGGGCTAGGGATGGGCTAGAATGACATATCAGTACTAAAATGCACCCAAGTATGTCCATGATTGCCCAGCTGCCACTGCAGTACCATGTGGAATGACCAGGAGTGTGCTCAGTAGTTATTTATATACCCCAGGAAACTCATCCTATCACAAAACATTGATATCTCAAATCCTGTAAGCTACCCGATTTGTAGCGGTTTGTTTATCCCATTGGTTGCTTTATCACTCACTTCATTTTGCGGACGGACAGACAGGCATACTTGTAGACAGACATACATACAAACCGACACCAAGTTAGCGGATTATAGAATAAAGGGATACAAGGATATCTTCCAGGAATGGAAAGTTCAGGATAGACCTGAAAAATACAGAGTGGTGATCTCTCCGCGCATACCTGCGGAGCGGTTGCAATACTACGATGTGCAACCGACTAGCCTCACAGTGGAGATTGACGTAAAGGAGATGGGTAAGTTTGGTAGTACGTTTGGTATTGTGAAGACTGCAATCGATAAAAATATGTAATATCAGCTAATTGATTGTTTTGACTGAACCGGATATTCTCCCGGAAACCTCCTGAGCCCCACTCTTTATTACGTATGCTTTACTAGTTTCGCTGTGCTTCCTTCCCCTTGTGACATCAACATCTCTAGAGGGATGAATATGCACAAGAAAGCTGTCTCGTACCGTAGAGGGTATAATACATTATAATAAATATATAATATATGTATAAATTATGATATGACGTTAACGTGAAATCTGGATCTTAGTTCTGTTAGCACTCGGTTTTCCTCCTCCTGTTCTTTCCCATCCCTTCCCTCTCCGTGCCCTATCGCTGCCACCTTAACACCATGTGGACCCTTGTGATACGGCTAGCCTACGATGCTTTCTGCACAATACACCATTTATTCCATTCGAAATTCATCATAGAGAGCCAGTTAGACAGAAATGTTGATGTTGGAGTTTCCACCTATAAAACACGTTGACGGTTTAGCTACTGCATCAACCCCCTAAAGAGAGGAAGCAGTTTTCATGGCCGGTATTCACAGATACTACTCAAATATATCACACAGGAAAGAGCTTAATATTATACATTGAACTAAAAACAGGAACCAGAATTAACCATTCTCTTTTGGGCTATGCCATGCATTTTAGTACTTCCATTCAGATTCTCAGTGAGACTTTCACTGCGATTTAGCATGTGCATGAGCATGAGTGACGCAGGGGCATCCGCTGGACAAGTCTGTGGTTTCTCCACCGTTGGTCTCAAGCCGTTGGGAGATGTCAACACAATCATGTCATTGCAGCAAATCATCAGCGCAAATCTCGCAAGCTATCCGAATTGTTAGCGGTTTCTTTCCCACTATATATTAGGTTCTCGGAAGTCTTTGGCCATTTCGGTTTGCATGTTGTAAAATCTTCAGGGATAACTTTTTGAACATTTGTTGTAAAACATATGTCTACCCTAGTCAATGATATATTTACAGCATTCCTGTCGTGCTTTCTCACTACGGTTATGAGAAAACCAGTTTAGCTCCGCACACTACCGCGTGCATGACACGGAAGGGCTCCGTAAAGCTGGCCAGCCGGCGGAGCGTTAGGTTCCGCCGCTAAACAATAACTTGCTTCGTGAAATGCGTTAGCTGGCCTTCTACAGAATGCCCATTTTTAAGCCAACCGTCTGATACGCGCGGTGGAGTGCGGAGCTAAAGTGGTGTCTGTAAACAGCCACCATGCATTGGATGTCAGGATGATTTAGCGGTCGAATAATATTGATGCCAATGATTTTGCAATAGAAATACCCATTATCGTATATCGCTAAACATCCATCATACATTCTTAGGGACTTTGGGAATGTAGCGGTCGAACGGTATTTTATGTTGATGACAACAACGCAATGAGATGATATTGAAGTGAAATGCGTTATCTAGAATATGGTTTTAAATGGTCTCTATGTTCCTACGAATATCGTAATTATCGGCCCTTATCGGCCCTTATCACTTCCTGTACCCCACCGAACATGTTCCCGTCCCACCCTGTACATCACTTCTTGGAACCAACGCCCCACTGCTGCTGGGACGCGCGCTATGAATTTCGTGAAATTTGCGTTTCAGCGCCTCTTATCAGATCTTATCAGTCGGTACACTTTCCAAACTCCCCCTATACCATACTCAAAACACAGCGCTCCATGCCTGCTGGGAAGCGCGCTATGAATTTCGTGAAATTTGCGTTTCAGCGCCTCTTATCAACCCTTATCAGCCCTTATCACTTCCTGTACCCCACCAAATATGTTCCCGTCCCACCCTGTACATCACTTCTTGGAACCAACGCCCCACTGCTGCTGGGACGCGCGCTATGAATTTCGTGAAATTTGCGTTTCAGCGCCTCTTATCAGATCTTATCAGTCGTTATCACTTTCTGACCCCACCAAATATGTTCCCGTCCCACCCTGTACATCACTTCTTGGAACCAACGCCCCACCACTGCTGGGACGCGCGCTATGAATTTCGTGAAATTTGCGTTTTGGCGCCTCTTATCAGATCTTATCAGTCGTATCACTTTCTAAACCCCACCAAATATGTTCCGTCCCACCCCTACATCATACTCAAAATACAGCGCTCCATGCCTGCAGCGAAGCGCGCTATGAATTTCGTGACAGACGGACGTACGTACAGACAGACACACACACAGACAGACATACTTAGCGAATTATATATAGTAGGATGGCCCTTGACTGAAAGAAAGCATGTTTGGCTGCTCCTGTTCCCAAAACCAAGAAAACGCGTCAATGGAAGCGACAAAAGCCCTAGGCGTTGTGATTGACCACCATAGTGCGTTTGTCCACATGGCAAACATTTGGTTGCCGATGTCCAGAAACTTGAGAAAAAAGCCGAAAGTCGGTTGGCTTGTTACACTGAGTGACGAGTGTCTTCTGGAGCTGTTTGGAAACAGTCTCGGAGCAATGCACGGAATCTAACGCAGCTTCTTCGAGAACACAATAGGCGTTCCTCAATATCTCTCAAAAAGAAGAGAAATTATGGCAAAAGGATATTTGTGGTGTGGGTGACAATCGCCTTCAGAGGCCTTCAGATTTTGCATGAACATTTTGATTTACTCTCTCTTGTTTGACTACTTCGATACTGGTAATCGGAGGGTTCCTCACGTAGAACTGCAGTCGGAAGCGCCAGTGGCCCAGACGCGTAGAACCAAGGATTCCAGCGCCGATTCCAGCACTGCAACCTGGGAGGTAACTTTCAGAATTGGTGAAGCTCAAGCGATTCGTTCACTGACAGCTCCTACCAAAGAACTGCACTGCTATTGCTGAACCATAATATGGCAAATGGATGGGTTGCCTGCGCTATGCTTTAACACATTGACGACAACGCGGGGGATATATATCCCGCGCATTGCAGGCCATGTCGGACCGTGCGGGATATATATCCCCCGCACCCATTACACTCATTTTTTTCGCGCACGCCTGATTCTTTTAGAAGTTTCTTGTATTCATTCCATGGAAGAGACCTTGACGTAGCTACAAACATAGTGGCCCTAGAATGGTCACGTATGCTTTAATTTAGAGGAGGATTTCTGAACCATACGAAATCTTCAGTTTAATAAATTTTTCGTTTACTTTTTCTTTTTATGAATGTGAAGATTTAAATAGTAGTAGAAGTAGATACGGAACCTTAGGGATGACAATATGTGTGTTTTGATTGGAAATAATCAACGTAAAATTGCTTTTGAGGTCCATTGCAGCTAGTTCTGAAAATTTCGCTTTTTCATTGTTATTCCATGTCTTTCGATCGAAATTCCACTACTGTACCCCTGGTAGGTTGCGCTCATTACAATTTACTGATTTGGTTTTGAATTGATCATTAGTTGTGTATTTATCACTCAAAATCTGCTTGAACGACCTGAGGCGAGCGCGCCCGCAAAATCGCCGCGGTCCCACGTGGCCAAAAAAGCCAAAACTCGCGTTGTCGTCAATGTGTTAAACATGAAAAAGTTCATCTTATCTAGGTAACGCTCGTCAACGCTTAGGCGTTCTGTCAGACCAGGCACTAACAGACCACCATCTACTTACCTTGTTGTCAACTCAACCAAAAAAAGTGTGCCTGATGACCGGGACCTATTCGAAGAAGACTTTTTCAAATTTTTGCTTTGAAAGCTCATTGTCAGTATTTTCAAACAAACGACATTCACTATGCCACATTCACAGCCCTGCGCT
Source organism: Ostertagia ostertagi (assembly GCA_036418205.1). Lineage (NCBI taxonomy): Eukaryota > Metazoa > Nematoda > Chromadorea > Rhabditida > Trichostrongylidae > Ostertagia > Ostertagia ostertagi. The sequence goes on from MU868359.1 coordinate 276,926, forward strand.
AAAGAAGGAAAACGAATTAGAAAAACATTGACAAATGGCCAGAGACTTTTTCGACAACCTAATTAATTCGCTAAGTGTGTCTGAGCGTGTATGTAGGTCTGTGTGTGTCTGCTACGAAATTCGTAGCGTTTGTACCAGCAGTCACCTGGAGTTGATTTCAGGATATGATATAGGGGGTGGGACGGGAACATATTTGGTGGGGGGCAGAAAGTGATAACTACTGATAAGATGTGATAAGGGGCAGAACGCGGAGGTCACGAAATTCACAGCGCAAGGCCCAGCAGCATTGAGGCGTTGTTTTGCAGATATGATATAGGGGTGGGACGGGAACATATTTGATGGGGACCAGAAAGTGATAACAGCTGATAGGAGCTGATAAGAAGCGTTGGAAGGAAAATGCCTTGGCACAGAGTGCGCGGCCCAGCAGCATTGAGGCGTTGTTTGCAGATATGATATAAGGGGTGGGACGGGAACATATTTGATGGGGACCAGAAAGTGATAACAGCTGATAGGGGCTGATAAGGAGCGTTGGAAGCAATGTCACTGAAGTTTTATCCAGATGTGGGATAAGAAACATTTTCTTTTTCGCGATGTAGTCGTGATCCATTCGACCGCTAATCTGCCCGAGCTTCTAAATGGTCGGCGTCTGTGGAAATACGATAACTATTGGTATTTCTATCTCATCACCGGTAAGAAGTTATTCGACCGCTAAACCATCCCAATATCCAAAGCATGGTAGATGTTTACGCTGAGGCTGATAATAAGCAGCCCAAGTAATTGTATTAGTTACAGCTCATTCGGCTGCTAGATTTTATTAGTTCCAGAAAAATGATGCATGTTTATTAGTATTAGTATGAGCATATCAGAAACCAGTTTTGCTCCATACGCAACAACGCGTATTTCATGTGATATTCGTTCGACTGGACAACATGCAGAATAGAGAGATTACCTGGCTGAGAAACCGATAGTAAGATGTTTCGGAAGATGCGTCAGATGAGCCCAAAGGTTATTTCGCTGAAGATTATCGCGTAATGCGCGCAGTACCATGCGGAATGAAAATGGTACTTATCATGACTTCGTAAACATTTAGCATTGATGTCGAGCAAAATGAATTAGCGGTTTATAGAATTTCACCTTGGAGTTTCAGCGTGGGAGCGGAATATGACTAAACAGTCAGCGTCACGTGCTAAGAGCCTTGATTAGTTTAACTAAATCCACACTCGTCTGTTGTCGCTACTTTTATCAGTACAGTTGCCGCTCATACCACTTTCTGTCACCTACCATTCAACCCTCGCCACCTTGATCGCTTGCCAGTGATAATTGCAACGAAGTTGGAGAGACCTGCATTCAGACGCTCTTATCATTCCTTATCATTTATTATCAGTTCATACCGCTCACCATCGGTGTCCCCGTTCGATTCCTTGTGTAGAAGCCAACGTTCTAATGTCGCCGCGGAAGCTGCAACAAGTGGTGGTATCCACACTTTGACGCCCCTTATCAGTTCTTATCAGTTGCTACCACCTTTTTCCAATCACCCTTTGGTCCCTGCCTCACCCCACATAATATTCATGAGTGCGAACATCCTAGGTCAATGCGAAGGGCGTTGCGAAACTGATGACGTTAGCATTCCGATGCCCTTTATCAGCCCTTATCACTTGCTATCACTTTTCGCTCACCATTTGGGTCCCAGTCCTCCCCACATAATATTCATGAGTGCAAACTCTCGAATGTTAAAGGCAAACTCCGGAATTGAACTGGTGCTAAGAGCGCTTCGCAGTGATAGCTTAGCTGCGGAACGACCTGAAAGTGGAGAGGAAGCAGAGAAATCTTTGGGAACGCTGAAATTAAGGCCTTAACCTTCAAAAGGTCGGATGTGGTACGATGGCGAGACAGGGCGATCAAAGAGGTCAAAACACGCGAGAGAGAACGTCGTTTGAGAGAGCACGCTGATCTCTACATCAATGCACGCTGATCTCACCACATCTCGCGGTGGGTGGGAAGCGTTCGATGGTTGGAGGCCCGTAAGGATTAGCGCCCTAACCGCGCATTTTCGCGACCAAGTTGAAGTGATCTAGGTAGGTACGGGTCTTACAATTTCCCTCGCGGTATCCTTCCTACTAGTCGGGCTAATCCCGGGGTTTGCCTTTAAAGCGAGCGGCGTAACGGAATTGATGTCATCTCCATTCCGACGCCCGTTATCAGCTCCTATCAGTAGTTATCACTTGCTGACTCCTATCATCAGTGGTCATGCCTAGCCCCCTATCCCTACTTTATATAAAGCGCTAAGTCTGTCTGTCTGTGTGTGTGTCACGAAATTCATAGCACGCGTCGCAGCAGTCGTTAGGAGCTGATTTTGGACATGATATAGGGGGTGGGACGGGAACATATTTGGTGGGGGTCACAAAGTGATAACGACTGATGAGGACTGATAGTAACGATATGCGTACGAACGTAGAGAGCACTTGAAATAGAAAATAGAGAGCAGATTGTAGATAATGCCTTTCATTTCAATATCATTTCATCAGCGTATTTTTTGCTATGATATAGGGGTGGGACGGGAACATATTTGGTGGGGGTCACAAAGTGATAACGACTGATAAGAGCAGATAAGAGGCGCTGAAACACAAATTTCACGAAATTCATAGTGCGCTTCGCAGCAGTCGTCAGGAGCTGATTTTGGGACATGATATAGGGGGTGGGACGGGAACATATTTGGTGGGGTCAAAAAGTGATAACGACTGATGAGGACTGATAGTAACGATATGCGTACGAACGTAGAGAGCACTTGAAATAGAAAATAGATTGTAGATAATGCATTTCATTTCAATATCATTTCATCAGCGTTGTAATTGTAAACTCCTTTCGACCGCTACACCTTCTAGAGTTCTTGAGGATGAATGGGATGCTCGAATAAATATGATAATGAATACTGGGCATTCCGTTTTGAGATATTCGACCGCTAAATTACCTCGATACTCGACGCATAGTGGTTGTTTACATCATCACTTTAGCTGTGCACTTCACTGCGCTTATCAAACAGTGAGATACAGCCAAGATGGCCTATGCAACGGACAGTAATACATTTAACGAAGCAGCTATAATTTAGCGGTGAAACCTAAAAGCTTCATCGATTGTCAGTTCTATCAATGCGCGCGGTAGCGGGCGGAGCTAAACTGGTACACTATATATATTCTCTTTCGCTTAAGTATAATGTATGCTACGGATCTCTTTCACTGAGGGTCCTCTCTCACTGAAAGATCTCGAGCCGGTTGGTGGCGAGGCTACGTGGCGCGACCCCAGGTGGCGGATAGGGGGTAAATCGCGGACCAAAAGCCACCATGTACTTGCCCTGAGACGCAGGTGGATTCAGGGGATGGACTCCCTGTTTCTGTAGTGCGCTGTGTTGATTCATACCAGCTGTCTCCACTCAGGCGCATCCATGCATGCTTGCGTGTGTGGTGCGCTCTGTGTGTGTGCGGTTGGTATCCTGCATGTCGGCACAGCCAAAAGCTTGCATTCAAGTGACTGGGAAGTACATGGGAGGCGATTCGGGGCCGCCTCCAAGAAATAAGCCCCTTGTTCCGCTCCAGGATAGCGTGGCTAACTACCTATCGGAAGGTCTATCCTAGCCCGCACGCACGACAGAGCCTGGCAAGCTACTCGTGTGCCTTCAATATGCCGAAAACAGCAATATGGATGGGCCTCATTCCCCTGAACCTGAGGGAGCCCCCAATACGGCAGCGTTGGGTAGGACCGCTCGGGAGAGGCTGCTAGAATCTCAGGGCCCGGATAGGCTGCCTAAACGAAGAAGGACTAAGATGGCGATCTGTACTTTCAACGCACGAACGCTTGCATCCGAAGCTCACACATCGAAGATCTGATGATGCAGGCCAGGAAGATCAAGTACGACGTCATCGGACTGACCGAGACGAGAAGGCACCGCCCGCTACACGCCGTTTTCGATACTGGAGAAGAACTGTTCCTTGGAACATGCGACAGCAGAGGCGTTGGCGGTGTGGGTGTCCTCGTCAACACGCACGGAGTTGGTCATAAACATCGATTCTCGTACGAAAGTCTAACGTCCCGAATCGGATGTTTGAGATTGAGAAGATGTGGGTAAGTTCCTGCGCTGACAATCTTCGTCGCCCTACTCACCAACACCCAGCTACGACGAAGGAAACACGAAGCATTTTATATGGAACTGGAGAAGATTTCTATCTATTTATATATTTCTACAGGGAAGATCATACGTTCTTCAAGGTCATCGTCAGCGACTTCAACGCTACTCGCCCAAGAAGAACGGCTGAAGAACTTCACATCGGTACTCACGGAATGGAATGGAATGAGCAGGGTGAGAGACTGTCGGAGTTTATCATGTCGACCAACACCATCCATGGTAACTCACAGTTCCAAAAGCCCCCTCACCTTCGTTGGACTTGGCGAGTAGGAGAACGATTTTTTGCATCAACGTAGCAGTGCACATCTCTCGTTCCATTGCCTTTTGGGTAAATGCCAGTTTGCTTTGGCTCTTCTTTAATTGTACTCCATGTTTCACTTCCATACACCAGAGCCGGTAGGACATGGGTGTTGAACACTCGGGCTTTAGTCTGACTTGTGAGCGTGAAGCCGCCTATTAGTAAGAACATCACGGTATTCATTGAACGCTTCCCAACCTGCCTTACGGCGACGACCTATTTTGATCGTAACATTGTCCAATTGTGATGACATAACGAAATAGACCATATCTTCATCTTCAATCGAAGGTTTTGCCTGACCGACGTCGCTGTTGTTCCAAAGTTCTACACGGGATCGGACCATCGTCTCCTCCGCGCAAGATTCCACTTCTCGATGCGTGTTGAGAGAGCAGCAAAGTTCAGGAAGCGAAGCCCCAGGACAGTCATCAACTGGGACCACTTCGCTTCCCTCGTCAGCTTATGGGAGGATTCCGTCATCCGTCAACATCGAAGACCACCTACGACTTCTAGTTGGATCTCTCCGATACCCATGTTCACCTGCCTAATTATCAATCGCAAGAGGATGGATGCATCCGCTCCTTAGTTCTCTCCTCCGAAATCCGACATGCCATGAAGTCGGTGACGAATTGTTCGTTACAACACACCGCGTCTCAACAGGCTCAAACCCGAACATCTGAAGAACGCAGCCGCCAGTTATCATCAAAACTCTGGCTCGACTCTTCACGCGCTACCTGTCGGAATGCAAGGTACCCACTCCGTGGAAAACCAGCAGGACCGTGTTGCTGTACAAGAAGGGAGACTTGGACGACATTGGCAACTATCGCCCAATCTGCCTGCTGTCTGTAATCTACAAGCTATTCACTCGAGTCATCCTTAACAGGATCGGCAGAATACTAGATGAAGGACAGCCATGCGAGCAAGCAGGGTTCCGAAGAGGGTTCAGCACGATCGACCATATCCACACGGTTACAAGACTCATTGAAGTTTCACGAGAGTACAAGATGCCGCTTTGTCTCACGTTCATCGACTTGAAGAAGGCCTTCGACTCTGTGGAGACAGAAGCGGTCATCGAAGCCTTGGGCAACCAGGGCGTCCCTACTCAGTACATCAAGATTCTTCGTGAGCTCTACAGCAACTTTACGACCAGAATCTCACCATTCTACAAGGAGGTCATCATCGACGTCAAGAGAGGGGTTCGACAGGGCGACACCATCTCGCCCAAACTCTTCAGCGCCGCTCTCGAGAACGTCATGCGTCAACTGGAATGGAAAGAATGTTTTACGTCATCTATTTGAAGAAGGCCTTCGACTCTGTGGAAACAGAAGCGGTCATCGAAGCTTTGGGCAACCTATGAGCGGCAGGCCTCTTTTCTTAGGTAAGGCTGGTCTGCAGCTGAACCTAACGATGACGATGCTCATAAGAAACGCACTGGTTCCTGATGCCCCATTCACGCTCAACGGAACGAACATCACCGAATGCTCCAGCTACGTGTACCTAGGTCGGGAAATCAATATGATGAACGACCTAGCTCCAGAGCTGAGCAGGAGGAAACGAGCGGCTGGGGAGCTTTTAAGAACATCGAGGGAGTAGTGAAGAAGCCGAAGAACACCCGGCTCCGTGCCCACCTTTTTGATTTCGCACCTAACCCCTAACCTACGCGTCAGGGACTTGGAATCTGCACAGGCAGGACGAGCATGCGGCCATCGTTATTGACCGCGCTGTCAGGAGGACGATGCTAGGAGTAAACCTATAAGCGCAAGTGCAAGAGGAATCCGGACTTCTGAGCCTACGCCGCGATCGGGAACATAGGCGCCTACCGTTTTCGCTCAAGGAATCGAAGATAAGGTGGGCCGGACACGTCATGCGATTTTGCGATGACCGTTGGACCAGAGCGGTTACCGACTGGATCCCTCGGGACGTCAAACGAACACCTGGACGACCGCCGGCCCGATGGTCAGACTTCTTCACAGGAAAAGCCTAACGAAAGGGAGAACGGCTTCGGGTGTCCCTGTGCGAGAAGGAATCAACTGGCACATGTCTATAAGTAAACGAATGAAGGACGTGTGTCTGGCGCCCCGCTCGAGCAAATCGACATCAACGGGACGACATCTGGTGGAGGTGATCTCATATAGGACATTTTTGTGAACCATGCTAAACGGGTTTAACATGAGGCCGGCTAATAATTATCAGCTTTTATCAGTCGTTATGAGTTTCTGGCCCCCATTAAAAAAGTTCCCTTCCCAAACCTTATCTCATATCCCAGAATCGACTTCTGATAACTGCTGCGACGCGCGCTATGATGAATTTCCGTGACATCACACCAAAAAATACTAACATACACAAACAAACAAACATAGCGCTGTATATACAAGTTTTGCTACGCCCGCTATCGCGCGCACGTCAACACAGGCTTAAGTGAGACTGTGTATAGTTGGATGCTTGATAGCCGTATTATAATACTGAGTAACTGATTACTATATATCCTACTATATATAATCGGCTAAGCGGTTGTGCATGTGTGTGTCTGTGTGTCGTATGTGTTAGTCCTGTCTGACCCATATATATATTATGTAATACCAGTTTTTAGCATTCCGCTCCGCTGCCGGCGGCATTGATAGAAGTATCCTTCTATTTTATAAAGCGCTAACTTTGTGTGTCGGTTTGTGTATCTGTATGTGTGTGTGTGCGTGTGTGTATGTATGTGTGTCCGTCCGCAAAATGAAGTGAGTGAGAAGGAAGCTCATGGGATAAACAAACCGCTAACAAATCGGGTAGCTTACAGGATTTGAGATATCAATGTTTTGTAGCAGGATAGTTGTGATAACACTCTTAGGGCTATATAAACACCTGCTTAGCACACTTCCGTTCATTCCACATGGTGCTGCAGTGGCAGCTGGAGGGCAGTGGAGAGAGGAAGGGAGGATGAGGAAGGGAAGCGAAAAATCTACCGCCATATCATATAACTGGACATTGTGTCCCTTCTACTGTATGAAACACCATTGCGTTGCATACGCGTCACTTCCAGGTGTTGGTGTCACAGGAGGAAGGGACCATAGCGGAGGATAGAAAGCTTGCGCAGGAAAGGAAGGTCCCGGCGGTTGACGGGGGACTAATCTGGTCTATAAATAAAATAGGTTTAACTTCGTATAATGTATAGCAATGCTTCGTTAAATGTCTACTTTTTAACCTTCAGTTACATAGTCTGGACCTGTCCTACCTATGAAACTTCTTCCGATCTACAGCAACTGTTGTAAGCGCCAGTGAACGTGCACCAGCTAAGTGACTGATAGTCAACAACCTACTATGCGTCGAGTACGTAGGCAAATATTTAGCAGAGACGGGTGTCGAATATTTTTAAACGGAATGTCTGGTACTCATTATCATATTTATTCAAGCATCCCATTCATCCTCAAGAACTTTAGAAGGTGTAGCGGTCGGAAGGACTTCACAATTACTACGCTGATGAAATGATATTGAAATGAAAGGCATTATCTACAATCTGCTCTCTATTTTCTATTTCAAGTGCTCTCTACGTTCGTACGCATATCGTTCCTATCAGTCCTCATCAGTCGTTATCACTTGTGACCCCCACCAAATATGTTCCCGTCCCACCCCCTATATCATGCCCCAAAATCAGCTCCTGACGACTGCTGCGAAGCGCACTATGAATTTCGTGAAATTTGTGTTTCAGCGCCTCTTATCTGCTCTTATCAGTCGTTATCACTTTGTGACCCCCACCAAAAATATGTTCCCGTCTTACCCCTATATCATGCCCCAAAATCAGCTCCTGACCGTAGTTCTTGCACTGCGAAGCGCACTATGAATCACACACCACACACACACACACCACACGCACACACACCAACACACACAACACCACAACCACATCATCAGAAGATATATATTTCGATGATTTGACCGATGTTGTTAAGGCAAGTCGATAAAAAAGAGTAATTTTCTTCATTGTTTCAATTCAAAGCTAATAAGGGCAAACCGCCCCCCAATCCATTCTTTTGGAATAATGAAGTATAAGCAGCCAATGACCTTTTGATACCGATAACATTTAACTTGGCTGCTTATCCCTAAGCCCCTCAAGCCGCAGTCATCTACCGTGCTCTAGATGTTGGGATGTTTCAGCGGTCGAATTGTTCTTATGACGGAGATGAGATAGACTACCAATAGTTATCGTGTTTTCAAAGACGCAGACCATTGACAGATTGGCAGTCGAATATATCACGACTACATCGCAAAGAAATGGAAAGGTTTTTCTATCCAACACATCAGAATAGGAACTTTAATGACACCTCTCTTCCAATGCTCCTTATCAGCCTCTATAGGCTGTTATCACTTTCTGATCACCACAAAGTATGTTTCTGTCACAGCCCGTAGATCATACTGCTAAAGAAATCTCACTGCTACTGGGTCGCGCTCCATACATTTTGCTTCCGCATACTAACGTTCCATAGCATTTCCTATCAGCTGTTTTCCCCCACCAAATATCGTCCTGCGCCACCCCTTAGATCAAGTCTGCAAAATGCGCAGCAACTCCATGGTTGCAGCAAAAGTGTGTCACAATTTTCGTCACAAACCCACGTACACACATATACACGCACAGATATACTCAGCGAATTATACACTGCGACGCATAATTATAAATACTTCCTCCTACAAGTTTCCTAAAAATTTGCGTCTTACGATGTTTTCGAAAAAGGCTCTAATGAGGAATTTTGGGACACATGAACGCTTTCCCGAATTTCAACCAGGATTCCACCCTGAGGAAGCAACAATTTTTCATTTTAAGTTTTTTCTGAAAATACTAGATCTGCCTATGGTACGAAATCATACTTACACCCATGTTTCTCCGCTGCGCTTTATTTTTATCTCATCATGTTTCGTAGTAATTATCCCTTTCGGTTGCTCAGGTCATTGTAAAACCGCTGCCAGGATTCCGTACAGGGAAAATCCTAGCAAAAAAGGCGCATTGATTGCCGAAGTGTCAGTTCACGCTGAAAAGTCGGAGTCACATCAAAAAGAATAATTTTGTCGAGGACTCTACAGTAGGTGGTACTGTAGAGTACTGATCGCTATTCATGAGACCGAGTAAGCACGTAATCATAAAATAAGATAAATAAACTTCATCAAACGGGTTATGGAAGCAGAACTTTTCCGAAAGATAATATCTCAATGGACGCAGTTTAACGTGTTCCCCAAAACCTTCAACCGAATTACTTGCTGGTATCAGTTAAAGTGATAACAAGCCTATAAAAGGCCTGATAAGCAGCAAATCTGGTAATGAGCTGTCCATTAAAGGGTTCCATATTCTGAATGTCGTGTAAAAGAAAAACCTTTCCCGATTTCTTTGCGATGTAGTCGTGATATATTCGACTGCCAATCTGTCAATGGTCTGCGTCTTTGAAAACACGATAACTATTGGTAGTCTATCTCATCTCCGTCATAAGAACAATTCGACCGCTGACCCATCCCAACATCTAGAGCATGGTAGATGACTGCGCTGAGGGCTTATGATAAGCAGCCAAGTAATTGTATCAGCTATCCAAAAAGTCCATTACCGGCAGCTCATACTTGTCATTAATTTCCAAGAAATGATGGTTTTGCCCTTGCTTTGGCATGACTTCAATGAGTAAATTTACTTACTTTTTTATCCCGACTTCCTTAAACCAGCCATCAGTCAAATTCCATTGAAATATATCGTTCTGTGTGTGAATGGCTGTTGTGTGTGTGTGTTGGTTGCTTCATAGTGCGCTTTTCGCAGCAGTCGTCAGGAGCTGATTTTGGGGCATGATATAGGGGGTGGGACGGGAACATATTTGGTGGGGGTCACAAAGTGATAACGACTGATAAGAGCAGATAAGAGGCGCTGAAACACAAATTTCACGAAATTCATAGTGCGCTTCGCAGCAGTCGTCAGGAGCTGATTTTGGGGCATGATATAGGGGGTGGGACGGGAACATATTTGGTGGGGGTCAAAAAGTGATAACGACTGATGAGGACTGATATATGCGTACGAACGTAGAGAGCACTTGAAATAGAAAATAGAGAGCAATTCTAGATAATGCCTTTCATTTCAATATCATTTCATCAGCGTTGTAATTGTAAATTCTAAGTTACGGGCATCGCCTGCCGACCGCTACACCTTCTAGAGTTCTTGAGGATGAATGGGATGCTCGAATAAATATGATAATGAATACTAGGCATTCCGTTTTGAGATATTCGACCGCTAAATTACCTCGATACTCGACGCATAGTGGTTGTTTACATCATCACTTTAGCTGTGCACTTCACTGCGCTTATCAAACAGTGAGATACAGCCAAGATGGGCAGCCTATGTAACTGACGGTAAATACATTTAACGAAGCAGCTATAATTTAGCGGTGAAACCTAAAGCTTCATCGATTGTCAGTTCTATCAATGCGCGCGGTAGCGGGCGGAGCTAAACTGGTATAATATAGATATATACTATATATATTACTTACTTACTTGGATTACTTGGCGACCCGTTATCAGCGATTGTTCTTGCGCGGGTCCCAACTTCTTTTCCACGATGTTCTATCTTGAGCCAATGTCGTCCAATGGACTAATACCTTAATTGAATTAGAATCGCAAATATTGTTTCTGTGAGCAAGAGAGTCTTGCCATCGCAGAGGGGGCCCGACCGCGAGGTCGTTTCCTGTCGCGAGGTTCCCAGCGCACAGTTGTAGTGCTCCAACGTCCGTCGTCTCGCCTAATAAGATGTCCAGCAAAAGTGTGTTTTGCCTTGTCGATATGCGAAATGATATCGCGAACTTTGGACATCGAACGTATGTCTTCGTTGTGTAATCTGGCGATCCGTTGTTGATCGTTTAGGTTACACCCAAGTCCCATCGGCGTCTGCAGTGAAGCTTTGTATTTTTCTTTGAAGCTGTTTCCGGTAATTTGTATCGAGTGTCCGGACGACCGACACACAGTTCTTCACTAGCGACGGTAGCTCAGCGCTGTGTCAGCCTACCGCTAGAAGTGACATCAGAAACACTTGGGCTCGTGCTCGACGCAGTTCCTTCGTACTCTGGTCATTTGATGCATTACAACTTTCGATCGACGGCTGAATGCGTAACAGTTGCCACAAGCCAGCGCTTTTTTCCTCCTTACTATTTCGCCTTTTAGGTCGTTTTTCATGTTAAGCAGTCGGCCAAGATAAACATATTCATCGATATCTTTCAGAGCTTCACCCTGTAGGAGAAATGGATCTCTGTCTGAGTACTCATTCCTCATGGACTTCGTTTATATTCATGTTGTTGATGTATCAAATACCGGCTTTTTGTTCCTGTGCACTGAATAGGTGCATCACCTAGAGCATTACTTTTGAAGCTGGTGTTCTGAAAGTTTCGAAATAGATAGAGACATTAGTGAGACTATGTCAAATGCCACCACATTCGTTTACGGTGCCATTTAGATCTTATCATTCTAAATTTCCCTGTGTGTCCCGCCGAATCGCAAATTAACGTTATTTGTAACTCCACGGCATAAGCAAGTACGAATACGATCGGGGAAATGGGGTCTCCTTGGCGGACTCCTTTTTCCACAGTCACCTCTAAATCACGAAAGAACGGTCGAAATATTGTGCTACATCCAGAGTAGCATTCACTCAAGATTTTCGTATAACGGAGTTCGACGCCTTGTTCATTGAGAGCTGACCATATCTTTTCTCGCTCTACTGAATCGAATGCTTTTCGATAGTCAATGAACGTTAGTATCAGTGGTTCGTGATATTCTCGAGCAGCTTCAATAATTCTACAGCAGGTGATAATGTGATCCAAATGTGTGAACTTCTTCGTCGCAAACCATCCCCTGTGTAATTGGCTGAGCTATCGTCTAGTTTTCTTTCTGAAAACTCGAGCAGAAGGCTCGCGTAAAACGGACCTTGTAATATTCCTGGGAAGGAGCGTGATTGTCGGACATCTAGTTCTCACAAGTCGTTCCTTATCTCCTTTTCTTTAAGGAGCGAATTGTTTTTGGGATTTTTTCTCCATGCGACACCGAACTCTCGTCATTCTGAAACGTAACGAGCGAAATAAACGTTGACAGCTAAACACAATAACACTTATCACCGCGGCTTGTCAAGGGCCTCCCAAGGAACTCATGCACCGTCCTGGAGCTCTTCTCTCTCGGCATTGTTTTTCGATTGCGCAACGAACTTCTGATGGTAAAAACGATGGCACCGTTTCGCCAATTGGTAACTGTTCAGTGGAGGTGCCGTGATCTGATTTGAAAAGGTTTGAATAGAAATTCGTCAGTATCGATTCCATTTCTGGCCGAGACGTTGTTCTTGATCACATCGGGGCCTTTCAGACAAGAATCGTTTAGGTCGGTATTGTGCCATTCTCTCGCTTTTGTTGTTCTTTCAAATGCTTCACGTTTGTCTGGATTCGCTCATCCATAGGACGGCAGCGTTATAAGAATTTCCTGGTGGTCTCTTCAGTGTAAGTTCGTTTTCCGTGCGTGCAGAGCCGATTGAGCAATGTGTATTCAACATGATTTTGATGTCGGGATCCATTTGTCTCCTCTGCGCTAGAAGATTCCGGGTGGTATCCGATATTCTACGGGAGTTGTGGTTGGGGGCCATGATGCGCGATTGTGAAGCAAGCGTGGAGATTGTGTTTAGTATATGGTCATAGTCCTCATTTATGTTGTTTTTCATGTCCAAGGATACGTCGTCTACCATCGCCTTTAGCGCATCTGTATCAAGAATAGTCGCCCGCGGTTGTCTTGATCGTATACGTGTCAGGCGCACATGACTTCGTTCGAAGTGCAGTCTTGCGCGTAGAAGTCGATGATCGCTTCCGGTATTGAATGATGGGACTACTCCAACATCTGTGATGGCCCTTCTGCTGCAATTAAATATGGTCGAGTTCGTGGTAATGCTGTCCCATTTCGGGAACTCATATGTCCATCTTTTCCTCACTGATTTAACGAACTGACTATTCCCGTGATACATGTGGTATATCTCGCAGAAGTTTGCCAGCCTTTCTCCAGCTGCGTTTCGTTGTTCTGCACTGTGTGGTCCAATGAAATGTTCTTCTGGTCTTCTTGACCCAACTCGTGCATTAAAGTCTCCAGATACCACCACATAACTGCTTTTCTGTGATCGAACTAGCTCGCCAAGGTCATCGTAAAAGTCCTCATGTTGATCTTCCGTGTTCACTGCGTTACTGTTCCATCTCCGTTGGGAAACGTAACTGCTGAATGATAAGAGACGCTTTGAATTGTTCCTTCTGTTAGTCGTTTGCGGCAAGATGTACCAAATCTGATGACTGTGAAACGTGACCTCGTGACATTTTTTGTGAATCCAGGTGTCCCACTATAAATCCGACTCCTCCTGATGTCGTTCCTGATTCTCTAGCTCCGAGAAAGACAGCGGTTCCATCGCTCCATATGCACGTCAAGGGCTCTTTCCGCTTCGTTTCGCTCAGCCCGATCACATGATATGAAATTCGTTGCGTTTCTTCAATTAAGGTTGAGAGCTGAATGGCCGTACTGACGCTCCTGCAATTGTAAGTGCATGTAATCAGATGGCTCATTCTTGTCCTTTTCCTACGGTAGCCTACGGCCCTGAGATTTCTTCGCCTTCGACTGTGTGCTGATCCAGCGCTACCGGACTGGGCAGGAACAGTCTGCAGGGGACTAAGGCGAGTGGTAGAAGTGGTCGTAGCATTTTCGTCTCACAGGATAGCCTTGCTGGGGCGTTCCTGTCGCTCAAGGAAGGCGCCGTCCTACCATGAGCTTGAGCACTTCGGGTTCTTTGGTCACGAGAGCCGGTCAGAAGATTCGGCGGGACCTTACCCTTGCAGTTTCCGGTCTCGCCTCAAGCTCGTACACCACGACAAGGTAGAACCCATGTACGATATATATATATATACCAGATTAGTCCCCCGTCAACCGCCGGGACCTTCCTTTGATGCGCAAGCTTTCTATCTCCGCTATGGTCCCTTCCTCCTGGTGACACCACACATTCAGCTCCTAAGGAAGTGCAGGCGTACGCAACACAATGGTGTTTCATACAGTAGAAGGGACACAATCATGATATGACGGTAGATTTTTCGCTTCCCTTCCTCATCCTCCCTTCCTCTCTCCACTGCCCTCCAGCTGCCACTGCAGCACCATGTGGAATGAACGGAAGTGTGCTAAGCAGGTGTTTATATAGCCCTAAGAGTGTTATCACAACTATCCTGCTACAAAACATTGATATCTCAAATCCTGTAAGCTACCCGATTTGTTAGCGGTTTGTTTATCCCATGAGCTTCCTTCTCACTCACTTCATTTTGCGGACGACACCACATACATACATACACACACACACGCACACACATACAGATACACAAACCGACACATAAAGTTAGCGCTTTATATAATATAGAAAGGATATATATACCAGCTTAGCTCCGCTCCGCTGCCGCGCGCATTGATAGAACTGACAATCGATGAAGCTTTAGGTTTCACCGCTAAATTATAGCTGCTTCGTTAAATGTATTACTGTCCGTTGCATAGGCTGCCCATCTTGGCTGTATCTCACTGTTTGATAAGCGCAGTGAAGTGCACAGCTAAAGTGATGATGTAAACAACCACTATGCGTCGAGTATCGAGGTAATTTAGCGGTCGAATATCTCAAAACGGAATGCCCAGTATTCATTATCATATTTATTCGAGCATCCCATTCATCCTCAAGAACTCTAGAAGGTGTAGCGGTCGAAAGGTGTTTGAGTTTACAATTACAACGCTGATGCAATGATATTGAAATGAAAGGCATTATCTACAATCTGCTCTCTATTTTCTATTTCAAGTGCTCTCTACGTTCGTACGCATATCGTACTATCAGTCCTCATCAGTCATTATCACTTTTTGACCCCCACCAAATATGTTTCCGTCCCACCCCCTATATCATGCCCCAAAATCAGCTCCTGACGACTATTGGTGCCCGAGCTATGAATTTCGCACACTTGCGTTCTAGCGCCTTTTATCAGCCCTTATCAGTTGCTATCACTTTTGTACCCCACCAAAATATGTTCTCCCCGTCCCACCCCTATATATCATGTCCCCAAAATCAGCTCCTGACGACTGCTGCGAAGCGCACTATGAATTTCGTGAAATTTGTGTTTCAGCGCCTCTTATCTGCTCTTATCAGTCGTTATCACTTTGTGACCCCCACCAAATATGTTCCCGTCCCACCCCCTATATCATGCCCAGAAACCAACTCCTGACGACCACTGGTGCCCGAGCTATGAATTTCGCGACACTTGCGTTCTAGCGCCTTTTATCAGCCCTTATCAGTTGTATCACTTTCTGTACCCCACCAAATATGTTCCCGTCCCACCCCCTATATCATATCTTGAAACCAACTCCTGACGACCACTGGTGCCCGAGCTATGAATTTCGCGACACTTGCGTTCTAGCGCCTTTTATCAGCCCTTATCAGTTGTGATCACTTTCTTTACCCCACCAAATATGTTCCCGTCCCACCCCCTATATCATATCTTGAAACCAACTCCTGACGACCACTGGTGCCCGAGCTATGAATTTCCGGTCAGACAGACAAACACATACACACACAGACACACACACACAACCGCTTAGCCGATTATATATAGTAAGCATTATATAGTAACTCAGTTTTATTACGGTATTATAATACGGCTATCAAGCATCCAACTATACACAGTCTCACTTAAGCCTGTGTTGACGTGCGCGCGATAGCGGGCGTAGCAAAACTGTATATACAGCGCTATGTTTGTTTGTTTGTGTATGTATATGTGTGTGTCACGAAATTCATAGCGCGCGTCGCAGCAGTTATCAGAAGTCGATTCTGGGATATGAGATAAGGTTTGGGAAGGGAACTTTTTTAATGGGGGCCAGAAACTCATAACGACTGATAAAAGCTGATAATTATTAGCCGGCCTCATGTTCAACCCGTTTATAGCATTGGATGTCCTAATTACTGATGGATCACCTCCACCAGATGTCGTCCCGTTGATGTCGATTTGCTCGAGCGGGCGCCAGCAACGTCTTTCATTTCGTTTGCTATGAAATGGTCCAGTGGATCCTTCTTGCTCGAGGGACACGAAGCCGTTCATTCCTTTCGTTCAGAGCTTTCGTGAAGAAGTCTGACCATCGGGCCGGCGGTCGTCCAGGTGTTCGTTTGACGTCCCGAGGGATCCAGTCGGTAACCGCTCTGGTCCAACGATCATCACAAAATCGCATGACGTGTCCGGCCCACCTTATCTTCGACTCTTTGACGAAAACGGTAGCGCCTATGTTCTCCGATCGCAGGCGTAGCCCAGAAGTCCGGATTCCCATCTGCACTTGCGTTTATAGGTTTACTCCTAGCATCGTCCTCCTGACAGCGCGGTCACTAACGACGTAAGCCGCATCTCGTCCTGCTTGTGCAGATTTCCAATTCCCCTGAACGCGTGAGGTCGTATGGGGTTAGGTGCGAAATCAAAAAGGTGGGCACGGAGCCGGGTGTTCTTCGGCTTCTTTACAACTCCATCGATGTTCCTAAAAGCTCACCACGCCGTTCGTTTTCTCCTGCTCAGCTCTGGAACTAGGTCGTTTGTCTTATTGATTTCCCGACCCAGGTACATGTAGCTGGAGCATTAGGTGATATTCTTCCCGCTGAACGTGAATTTTTTTGGCATCAGGAACCAGTGCGTTTCTTATGAGCATCGTCATCGTTAGGTTCAGCTGCAGACCAGCCTTACCTAAGAAAAGAGGCCTGCCGCTCATAGGTTGCCCAAAGCTTCGATGACCGCTTCTGTCTCCACAGAGTCGAAGGCCTTCTCCAAATAGATGACCGTGAAACCCATCTTCCCATTCCAGTTGACGCATGACGTTCTCGAGAGCGGCGCTGAAGAGTTTGGGCGAGATGGTGTCGCCCTGTCGAACCCCTCTCTTGACGTCGATGATGACCTCCTTGTAGAATGGTGAGATTCTGGTCGTAAAGTTGCTGTAGAGCTCACGAAGAATCTTGATGTACTGAGTAGGGACGCCCTGGTTGCCCAAGGCTTCGATGACCGCTTCTGTCTCCACAGAGTCGAAGGCCTTCTTCAAGTCGATGAACGTGAGACAAAGCGGCATCTTGTACTCTCGTGAAACTTCAATGAGTCTTGTAACCGTGTGGATATGGTCGATCGTGCTGAACCCTCTTCGGAACCCTGCTTGCTCGCATGGCTGTCCTTCATCTAGTATTCTGCCGATCCTGTTAAGGATGACTCGTGAATAGCTTGTAGATTACAGACAGCAGGCAGATTGGGCGATAGTTGCCAATGTCGTCCAAGTCTCCCTTCTTGTACAGCAACACGGTCCTGCTGGTTTTCCACGGAGTGGGTACCTTGCATTCCGACAGGTAGCGCGTGAAGAGTCGAGCCAGAGTTTTGATGATGACTGGCGGTGCGTTCTTCAGATGTTCCGGTTTGACCCTGTCGAGACCGGGTGCTGTACGATTCTTCACCGACTTGATGGCGTGTCGGATTTCGGAAGAGAGAACTAAGGAGCGATGCATCCATCCTCTTGCGATTGATAATTAGGCAGGTGAACATGGGTATCGGAAGAGATCCGAGTAGAAGTCGTGGATGACTTTCTCCATTGCCCTTCGGGATGCAGTAACTGTTCCATCCGGACGTCGGAGGCAGGTCATCTTGGTCTTGTAGCTGGCAAAGCATCACCGGGCATTGCGCATGCTCCTCCCAGCCTCTGCTGCTACAGCTAATACTGCTGCTCTTTGCTCCCTTCCTGCCACAATCTTGAAGATGTTCAACGAGCCGATAGTACTCCTCGTCGATGTTTTCGATGACGGAATCCTCCCATAAGCTGACGAGGGAAGCGAAGTGGTCCCAGTTGATGACTGTCCTGGGATTCGCTTCCTGAACTTTGCTGCTCTCTCAACACGCATCGAGAAGTGGAATCTTGCGCGGAGGAGACGATGGTCCGATCCCGTGTAGAACTTTGGAACAACAGCGACGTCGGTCAGGCAAAACCTTCGATTGAAGATGATGTGGTCTATCTCGTTATGGAACTGTCACAATG
>MU868360.1:0-52839 GCA_036418205.1 Ostertagia ostertagi
TTGGCAGCCAAGTAACTGATTCGCGTGGTGCATATGCTTCTCCGATGGGTTCCCTCTTTATCGTAATTGCTGCATTTAATAGCGCTTTTTTATATGATACATAAGAACTTCTATGATTGCCAAAAAATAAAGTCGTCGCGCTACTACAGTTTGATCGTCCAATTCCATGATGAGGGCTTCTTGGTGACCGACACCTCTCGTCGTATGAATAGGTAAGAGAAACCAATGCCTCCACAATCGAAAGTTTCAATGATTTGGGAAGAACAAAGCAGACCTGTTTTTGTCATCATGGAAGCCGAGAAAGAGAAGGTGCGCGGCCGATTTCATATTGAACAGCGCTCGCTTTGTTCGTAAGTGAATAATGGAGAGAAGTGAATATTTTTCAGGCTTGAACCCGTCCACACACTCCTTGTGAAGCGTCCGTAAATCGAAGACGTGCGGAAACCCCCACAGTATAAGAGCCGTGTTAAACGAGCTGCAGCAGGCCTTTGATGATCTGGCAGCAATTTCCTTTTCGATATTGTTATGCGCTTCCCAAAAGAGTACGCACCTGTGAATGCTGATGGAGATGGCTCCGAGACATCAACTGTTTTCAATTTTCGTGAAGAGTAAAACTGTGGAGGTGATCCAGTCCTAGGCGGGGGGGGGGCACCCCGTTATGTTTTCGAATACCAGGTCGAAGTGGCCATTTGTAACGAGTTATATACCACCAGATGTGTTTTTGGGCGCTGATCTCGAATCTGTTCTCCAAATCTGCAAAACGATTCTCTGGACGTAGTTATGAAGCGCGATAGTGCAATGGCAGCGGGCCGGGCCAACGAGCAAAAGGTCGTGAGATCAACTTTAGCGAGTTTTTAGGTGCTTTTCTTGAAAACATTGTTCAAAGAACTCATATGCACGCTAAATTATCAACGAGTGCCTATCCTATAAGAGGAAGGAGCTGGCAAAGAGCATCGAACACTATGCGCGTCATTTGCCGTGTCCTGTCGGTCGTGTGTGCCCACATTTTCGACTTAAGGATTAAAACCTTGGATTTGGATCAAAAGTTGTCACAAGGGGTACTTTGATGCGCTGAACACGAAAATCACATATATGTGGCAAGAAAGTGCATGACGCACGCGCTACGGGTGCCAGAGACGGTCATTTGCTGATGACGCACAGTGTTCGAGCAATTCGCTAGCTCTTTTCAATTGTATGATTGGCAATCGCTGATGGCTAAGTATGGATAAAAGTTCCTTAAACAATCTTTCCAAGAGGAGCAAAAGTAAGAACTCGAACCCGAGTCGATCCACGACCTCTTGTTCGTCGGCCCTGGCCGCTACCGCTGCACTATCTGTCTCCATAACTACGATCAGAAAATTGTTTCGCAGATTTGGAGAGCAGATTCGAGATCAGCGTCAAAAAACACACCTAGTGATGTATGTCCCGTTAAAAATGGCCACTTCGACCTGGTATCCTTCCCTTGTTAGAGCAACAATTCCACATCGAATACGCGGGCAATAATGATAATGAAGTTGCAATGGCGAGTTCTCTTCTAATGAAAAAAAAACGCCAATGAAGCCTATACACAGGTAATAAAAGGTAATAAAACCAATCAAAAGAGGCAGCATTGATTTCGAGAC
This sequence comes from Ostertagia ostertagi, assembly GCA_036418205.1. NCBI lineage: Eukaryota > Metazoa > Nematoda > Chromadorea > Rhabditida > Trichostrongylidae > Ostertagia > Ostertagia ostertagi. The sequence continues at coordinate 1,623 of MU868360.1, forward strand.
GCGGTACAGCTACACGCAATTGCGCAACAGCCCGCAACGACTGGCAGGTGGGCGTTGCGGCAGATTTGCGTTTAAAATCCTTTCTAGCGACTTTCCAATATGAGTTTCTTGTCCAGTGACACTTCACCTGTTCTTAACCAATGCCAGTGAATCAATTCCACACCTTAGTATCGAAGGTAAGGACCCTACGGAACTGTTGTTTAAGATAAGCATGAGAGTGCTCGTGACACGTACTCGACCACTTGAAGTGCACTTCTGTTAGGTAACAGTGTAGTGTAAGAGTGCCCTTGAGGTGCTTCCATGATGGTTCAAGGAGAGCTTTGCCTTGATCCAAGGGTGGGGGAGCTCCAGGGCGGATTATTTGGAACAAAAATTGGATGGATGTGGGTAGAAGAAAATGCCGAATGCAGACACCCACATCCTTTGATACAAAGTGCGTTCAAATAAAGCCGTCTGCCAAATTCATTTCTTGCGATTGGTCGAGGCCGGGTGCTAGTAACGCGACTTGGGATTACGCACTATGATAGGTGATAGGATATTAGGAGAGTACTAGAATAGAATTGACTGACAATATTAGATAAGTATAGGACTGGAATCGCTAAGAGTAGCACATTAGGCTCTTCCGAAGGCACTACGTTTCTCTTGTGCAGCGGCATGTCCTTACTCTGCTACTATCCTCACTCCCTTGACTTGGATATCGATAATCTACCTCCGCGAAGTCGAGTACGTATAGTCCATGCCAGCGCAGCAAGTCCGTATCCCTTCTACTATTCATAATCACCAATATCCTATTCTCCGGTCAACATATATTTCTTTATGTCGCCTCTATCTAATATGCGTAATGCGAACCAATGAACGGGCCTTGGGAGAGGCCAAAAGTTTGTGCTCGAAGTTTAAGTACACGCGACGATTTTATGTGTCTTACCGGTGACTTTTGCCTGTACATCTGTATATAACGGGGGGGGGCCAAAAAAAAGACCATTTACGTCCACTTCCAGATGGATTACAGCACCACTTTTACTCAACTCATACCGACAGTCAACTTATTATGAAAGAGTGCATTAACTCTGATACAGAAAATCTTCATAAGGGCAGTACGTGACGGCATCAGCAAGATTAGCCTGGAAACTGGTGTACACTGGTCCGATCTTCAATGTGCAGTCTCTGAAGGATCGTGTAGCCATAACGACTCTTACTGGAAAGCAAGTTTTCGAGGGGATTTCGCCAGTGTTAGTAATGCCTCTAAGAACTATCCATTTAAATCGATTACACGAATATGCGCAGAGCTTCAGGCTGAACGTCTTACGTAGACTCCTTGAGCCTGACGACGGTGCAGATGCGTCATATTCTGCAGACGGTGAGGGCAGTGAGAGGAGCGCCTGAGTACACTAATAGAGGCACACTTAGGAATACTCTGTGAGGAACTCCGTCACCAGGAGCATCTCTGCGAAGAAAAAAGAGACGCGATCCGACATAGGTTCCACATTGTCTTTTTTTTCTTTGGCCGCCCCCCCTGTATGTTTCTCGTTGCTATGTACTTGTGCAAATTTTGTCGAATAAAGGGGTGCGTGAATCCAAAAGCGCAATCACCTTGCCGTCCGTCCAGTTTGAAACTTCATCGAGTAATACTCTCGTCTGCTTCCTGGCGTTTGACTCGTATGTCTGTGATTTTTTCGAGGTACATGAAAATATTGAATGGGAAGTTGTGACAATTCAATAAGGGTTCGCCAAAAATATCGCGACAGACTGCAATGTCTTTGTACAATGCCGAACGAAGGTTATTAAGTTAATGTAATCTATATAAACATGAGCTTGACTTTCGACTGCTTACGTCTTCTTCAGCAGGCCTGAAGATCTTGTCGACTGATTCACATATGCGGAGCAGTAGCATCACGCCCTGTGTCTAGTCAAGTAGTAATACCGAATTATTACGAATAATAAGATCTATTCTTGACGTGACTAACACAGGCGTGAGCTAGCTGCTCCGCATAGGTGGATATCCGACAATCTTCAGGCCTCTGAGAGACGAAAGCGAGTGAACGTCAGACGAGTGATATAAGATTTCATCTTAAAAACCTCGTTTGGCACATAGTGCAAAGAAAATTGCAGTACATATAACATCAAATGCCGAGGTTCCAAGAAAGGACGACATGGAGACTATAGCGACAGTGACTTCGAGGTGCTTAGGATGACATGCCACAATTCGAGAAACCAAAAATGCAGAAAGGTTCACACTCTCATTCTAAATCGTGAGCATCCACCAAATTTATGAAATTCTTTGGAATGTATTTACACTAGCCTTGAGAAGCATCGTGGAACCATTGACTGTGGCACGCAACATGGTGCGTGGGACTCGTCCTTATTATGCTGGAACGATCCCTTCGAGGCATTCCAGAAGCACGAACCTTTGTACTGGCCTCAGCTTCCGCAACCGATCTTACAGAATATCCATCGAGTCAAAATCTGAAGTGCTGACCTGCCACCATTTGTGCTGATGAAGTCGAAAAAATCGCTTCTGCACCAAAACCGATTCTGCACCACTCTTGCCTTGTGAATGGGAGCTTCCATTTGGCGTGATTTTAAGCAATGATTTTCCATGTGATAATATGCTTAGGGTAGAGAGTAGCTTCAATATGTCCCAAAGAACCCATCTGATATCCATCTCTCGTAAAAATCAGCCAATTGAGCGCGCCCTCCACCTGCAAATTCCATCGCGTACCATCCCTAGACTGCTAGTGATCGCCAGTGAAACACTCAACCCCCCACCTCATGCAGAACAATTGTATTCAGCTTTGTTCTTTGTAGCATTTTGTGGATTTATTGATGGCACTGGATCTACACCAAACGCTGATAATTTTCGCGTGCCGAAGTCCCTCGACGTTAGAGTTCACTAATTTAGGAACGGAGCAACCGTTGTAGCAATTCTAAATTTTGGTGATAAAACAACATAAATCTGAACAGGTTTACACTATAGGACCGAAATTAGGACAGCAGAAAACGGCACGTTTGAATATCGGTTCTAATTATGCTCATGTATTGTCGCTATAATTTTGGCGCACCCTGTAATTCTTGTCAAGTGAGTGTGAATGCACACATTTTACAACCAAGTTAAAACGTTGACGACCGTGTGGTATGATGTCATACCACACTCGTTCGGCTGCGTGGGACCGTGTGACGTAATGTCATGTCACAGTCTTTTCAAAGCTGGTTTTCAAACACTCCATGTAACTTGGTTATGTGATGTATACGCATGCTTTGACATTGTTACAAAAGGCATGGTCCCTGGAAGGAAGCTTCGGTTAATGGGCTCGAGTGTTTCAGAAAATGTTTGAATAATGATCATCAGTCGCGCTTTTTGTGCTTAGGCTAAGATTGATCGGTACAAAAAATGTTTGCAATAACAATTTGCTACAGTGGGTGAGGACACTTTTGGTCGGAAACGCGCATATGCGCATCCTGTGATCCTGCGTAGTTGTAGCAGCTTCTGCGTTGTCGGTGAACGTTTTCCTTTGCCTCCTTTCCTCCTTACCCACAAACCTTCGAGCCTGTGAGTGGTTTTCGACATGTAGGTCCGATTTTAATCCAACGATCATATTGAGCTTGAGATAAGGGAACCAGGAAGCGATCCTAGAAGGGTACCTCTCAATGCACGTCAACTTTTGCTCTTTCCACGCATTCTCAAATCACAGGAATAGCTGAAATAACCAAAATTCAAAATCTTAGACCTACCACACAAGAAAGATAACAAACAAACAGTTCTCCAAAAAAGGTGATCTCGTGGAACCGTGTGACGGACTGTCTGACGCGGTCAAAATAATGCGCGCGGTCCCACACGCCGGACAGCGAAAACGAGCGCAGTCGTCAACGTGTTAGTCCTAATGAAATGAATTGCGATGCCAAGCTCCACGTAGACTTCAAATTCTCATTTTTTACATTATGAAATTCTTTTCACTGAAGAAAGAAAATTGTTTCATGCTTGCGGATCGTTACCAAGAGGAAAGAACTTGTCACAGACTTATTCTGCCTTCTTAACATTGAACATAACGCATAAAGTAAGAGCGCGATCAAATCAAAGCAACTCATCCCGAGCGATCCCAGCAACAAATAAATAAAGAACCAAAATCCCTGCCAGTGAGACATTCAGCTATGACTTTAGTATTGTTCCCACTCTAAACTCACAAAAGGTTGTACCGATAAAGAACTCCTATAAAACAATTCTGCTCTTCGGAAGAACCCTATTCGAAAGTTAACTGATTTTGTGTATGAGGAAAACAACGCATAAATAAAAGGAAAAATCATTTGCCGTTGATCACTCCCTTTATGGGATGCAGCAGGCATTCTCTTTCCATTTGTACATTTGTAGTGGCGTTTGAATGCGATGTGACCGATACAATGACTTGCGTGGGCCAGCCGATGTTCAGGTCAGTGTTTTTCTTCCTCCCAGACAAGTCCAATACCAATTTACCGACCCTGGAGGGATGGAAGGCTTGGTTGGCCCGAGCGACTAACGACCCAGGTTTGATCCCCGGACGGCTCGCGTGGTAAGCGAGCCACTTGCCACTACACCACTTCCGCCCTGCACTGCATGGACCTCTCTAATAACGAAGAAATAAATACCCATGTGACTTATTCGACCAAGCCAACGCTGCAAAGATGCACCTCACGATTAATGTGGCAATTCCACTCAACTACATATAGCAATAAGAGGGTGGTTGACCAACGGTTAGAAAAAGGTATAGGAAATCGAAAAAAAAATATCAAGTGCCAATAATGGAAACAATGATTGTGGCAATTGAAATATGAACTGAACTTACATAATATAACTTACACTAACTTATACTCTCTGAAAGGGACAACGTAGCTTATGGTTCTTTATGTTGTGTGACAAGATTTTTCTAATCGTGCTCATTGAGGATGGAGAAAAAATGGAGAACCAACAAGCAGGGTTACCCGTCCGATGTTTCAATTCCAAAAATGGTTGACCCCTCCCCCAACTAAGAGGACTTCGATACGACCCTCCACCACCACTGCGCCTTAGGTGGGTGGGATGGGAGCGGGCGAAGCTCCCCCACTCCTACCCTAGCCCGGTCCTTCATCGTCCCTTCCCACTCCTTATGCGACCACCTTGGAAGTTGACACAATCCACTTTCTTCTCTATATGGCGCCCAGCGGATGGTGGGGATGGATGCAGGAGAGGGGGAAGAAATGTCAAATGAAGCGGCAAGTCCTCTGATTTTGAGCACTTGTTGCTTACTTTCACAAAATTTCCCCATGAAAAAAAAAACGTCATCCAAAACTACCCCCTCACTGAAAGCTGATTTCAATTAAATCAGTAAAACAGTCCTGCAAGCAAATACTGCGTCCTACCCTTTCCCAGCATGATCACCGGCAGCAACAATTCACCTGAGGACGGAACGCCAGCCAAATAAATACGCGGCTGTCAATATTGTTATCAACTATTTTATAGTAATATATTGACGTCTACACTGAGGAGCTGTTATTGATCACTTCACTTACTGGTAACGAATCCAACAAGATCTTTGCGACCCAACACCTCATCCGTATTCAAATAGTGCATCAGTTCAACGGCTGTTGAGCGTCGCGTGACGAAAATTATGGCACGCGAATTCTCATCTTTCTCGAACTGGTCCTTCAACTCTTTCTGGAATATCTTTCAATAACAAGGTGGGATCAGCCGCTGAGGTGGAATACATTACTCCTCTTTTTCTTCATCATTCCTCATGTTGAGGAGAGTACACATTTCTACTATCCATTGGTATGTCTAATAAACCGTTTATAGCCGTTGTATAGTTGAAAGAACCTTCCACGGAAAAGCTCCACCTTCATTACCACAGAAAAAGGATACCTTAAAGGAATCTTCCACGGAAAGAATGATCATTTTATCTTGTGGTAGACATTTATTCAAAACTAACGCTTATGTTCGGTTCTTATTGCTATGTTCATGAGGCTAGGGGCCTAAGGTATCGTTTTTCTGTGGTAATGGAGGCAGACCTTTTTCCGTGGAAGATTCCTTTAATGACAAAATGACCACAATTAGCTGACCTCTAATACTGCAACAATGGGCTTCTTGGGTTCTTCCTTGGCCGATTTCTTGAGTTTTTCTGAAAAAAAAAGTTTGGAAGAAAGAGCAGCCAATTGCTTAGAAAGGCGTCATAGTCAGATGGATGCTGGCGTCTCACACATGATCAAGCCCGCAACTAGCCTAACATGTCTTGGTGCCAGGGAACATATCTACCTATTTAAATGACCCGAAAAGTTAATGGACGCATGAGCTTGAACAGCGGCTTAACATCGCCGTAAGCCACTCTACAGGACAAATAGTGCCTTTCTGAGTAAGAGTGGAGTAAAGCACGAGGCTCCTTATCCCGTTGGTGCGCCCACCTGCGCATTACCGGCAAAGGGGGCCAAGATTTCTAATAAAGTGCATTTCAAAGTATAAAAGCGGCCATGAAAACGGCTTTTTCAGCTCAAATACGTTTCAATGTTTGCTATGCACTTCATTGGAACAAATTCAACGTGCTTGAAGACCATTTCCGATTCCTTCAAGACATACATATTATTTACAACATTCTCATGAGAAAATTTAGAAAACTTCCCTGTTTCAAAACTGTAGGGGGTTTCACTACTCAATTTTCCTTGGAGGAATCCTCCACGAAAAATTTTAGCATTTTTTTCATGAATAAGTCAGTTGTGATCACTAGAGACAACACACAAGTTTCACGTTCGAAGATTCGGTTTCCAAAGAAAAGCAAACTCACGAAAACCGCACTCTATGAACGTCGAAAGTAGGTCGCGCGGCGCCAAAGACGGAAAGGTGGAAAGAAGCGCGCCTTGGGGGGGGGGGCAACGTATCAGGCTACCAATGAAAGAATCGGGTAAAAGCGTGCGATTTTCGATAACAGACAAAACGATGAATAGAAAAGGGTGCACTTGAAGTGTAAGATGCTAGTGGAATAAGTCAACAGATCAAAAAGAGTACTAGTGACAGCGCTCCGTGGACCAAGCGGATGCGCTCCCGCCGCCAGCATTTGTGACAGATATCGGCAGGAATTACTGTCGCACAGCACTAATAAGTGTGTCTCTCCAGCAACTCCTTTATTCCTGAGTAATTGAGCGCAGAATCGAATGAGCGACCTCCTGATCTTGATGACTGAATTCGGCAAGGCAGCTGGCGACAACTAATTATTTCTATAGCATTCCCTGAAGGCTCCACTTCAATGTTTCGAGTAATACTTCCTGCATTTGGAATTGCAGAAGTAGACCAGTCAAGTTTGCTAGGATGGCTTCATTTCCAAGTTCACATTGCTGCCAAAAACAAGCTATGCTGACATTTAGATATACGCTGGGAAAAAGCGAGAAATGATCTTCCCAAATGAAGGTAACAATACAGTTCCCGCCTATGGATTTGATGCCAAAAAGTGCACAGAGGAAGCAGGGTTGCAAGATCGGCATTAATTTCTGGCAATCTAATAAAATAAATGACATCAGAAATATTCGATTACCTTCGTCTTCTAGCCTAAATTCTGCAAGGAGGTCCGTGCACTTGAGGTAGCTTTACTATTTGACGTTTGACCCTAATCACAAGAAAAGGTAGCTCACCTTGATCTTTTTCGAAGTGTTTGTAAAACTTTGCAGAACATTCAACTTCAAACTTGTCTTTTAGCGCTGTGAGATTCTTGTAAAGGTATTGCAGAGAATATCTTGCTGGCATCAAGTCGTTTATAGATACTCCCTGACTCAACACCTGAAAAGAATTCTACTGTATTGATCAGCGCATCACTTCTTTCTCAGATTCTGCTGATCTCTAACCTGCCAAAAGAGAGTGGAGTAAGAGTTCAAGGCAAGCCGCACTTTTCAAAACAATTCTTTGCATATTGTAGGGATGCATGTACGGACAACAAAACCATGCTTTATTTTCGCTGAAGAGATAATCTGGTAGTGTCATAAAAGTAGTGAGAGGTACTAATGGCTTGCCCTTTGGCGTCAAGATTTTTTGTTCCAAGCAGGGTGAAAATCGTGTCGAGTACGTGGTCGCAGAAGTACGACCCCCTCCCCCGAAATCGAGTTCCTGGCACCCCCCCCCAAAACGGAGCAAATAAGTTCAATTAATTAATCAAGAAAATCCTAGCAAAATAATAAAAAAAAATCCTGCAAAATAATGTTATGGACGCCTCATCTTGTCATCTGTGCACTGTCTTCGTCGTTGCACACTTCTGTGTATTTACTGAAATATCCACTCGAGGAAAGAGGCATTAACTTTGTGTGACCTCAAAGTCAGGTTCGTTCAGAAATGCACAGAAATCTTGAAGGCACGGGGTTGCGATTCAATCTTAATTCCTGTTTGAGTATATCGAAACAGCCGAGTGTATCAATTAACGGCCGATTCAACGGCAGCTGCGGCGCGATTGTCACTGGGTAAGATTTGCAGAAATCCCGAAAAAACCGTCGAAATCTACACCCTCGATGAAAGGGTTGCATTCCTTCATTTAATAACCTTTGAAGCAGTTTGAGGTAGGGTTAGATAGAGCTGGATTTCGCGTTTCCAAGAAGTATTGAAATTGCTCTGAAAGCCTTCCATGCAGAAAGATAGGGTCTCTCAAATTTCGTCGAGTAAACGTCGAGGACGCTGAAATTTTCACGCGAGTTTTTGCCACTTCAAGAGCAATATTTCTCTTAAAACGTGAGATCCTGAAAAAGCGAAGATGGTTTCGAAGAGCGGTAGGTTTGCCCTTTCATGATCTTCTTAGATTTCTTCTACATTTTCTAGTTGAGAAGATATCTGCGTCGAGTATGCATCGAGGACGGAACCGGCCACTTGAAAATCCGCTCCCTCCTTCACCATCGCAAGTGTACTTGTTGGCAACGTTTGAAATGGGTTTAGAAAACATCCTCCCAACATAAACAATAGGAAAAGGGCGATCGTCGTCATCGAACTTTGTCTGAGTGTAGGCCATGCATTCGACCTCGGTCGAAGTTGCAGAATAGATTCGAAGGTGTCATATGATCATTACCACTTCACAGAGGCTGCATTGTAGTAAACGCATTTCGTAACTCCTACAACATAAAGAGCAACTTGTATTGTCATTTGCCCAGGGCTTTTCCTTCACGGTTGTCGTTTTTGCGACAGGGTCCCTAACAGCAGTGTCATTCTCAGCGAGGTATTAAGGGAGAAGGAGCGAGCGATAGGCAGAGGAGGTGCCTATGCAGTGCGCACATGTGGCAGTCTTCTTTGCGGGATGCACTTTCATTTTTTGTACTGCCTTCAAATACGCCCTTCTCATGAAGGTGGAGGAATGGGGCGACTAAACCTGCAAAGAAAATTTAATATCATGTTTGTTTTCAGATATTTTCATTTTCTGCTGCGCTATACCCTCTTACCTATCTGCACCACGATACCATGTTACTGACCAGGGTGAATATCGGTCGATGAAATCCTCGACAGGGGGGTCGCACCTGACGGGCTGGGTCATGGAGGGGTCGTACTCTTGGGGGTCAGTAACAGCAGTGGTATCGTGGTGCTGATAGGTTAGAGGGTATAGCGCAGCAGAAAATGAAAATATCTGAAAAAAGACATGATATTAAATTTTCTTTGCAGGTTCAGTCGCTCCATCCCTCCACCTTCATGAGAAGGGCGTATTTGAAGGCAGTACAAAGTATGAAAGTGCATCCCCGCAAAGAAGACTGCCACATGCACGCGCTGCAAAGGCACCTCCTCTGCCTATCGCTCGCTCCTTCTCCCTCAATACCTCGCTGAGAATGACACTGCTGTTAGGGACCCTGTCGCAAAAACGACAACGGTGAAGGAAAAGCGCTGGGCAAATAAAGTTGTTCTTTAGGTTGTAGGAGTTACGAGATGCGTTTACTACAATGCAGATTCTGCAAACTGGTCATGATCATATGACACCTTCGAATCGATTCTGCAACTTCGAGTGAGGTCGGATGCATGGCTTATACCAATAGGAAATCGGATGATGACGATTGGCCCTATTCTTACTGCTCAGGTGGCCGGGTCCGTCCTCGATAGACACTCGACGCAATTATCTCGTCAATCAGAAGATGTAGAAGAAAACTAAACAGACCATCAGGAAGCGCAAGCCTTCCGCTTTCCAAAGCTGTCTTCCCTTTTTCAGGATCTTGCGATATAAGAGAGACACTGCTCTTGAAGTGGCAAAAACTCGCGTAAAAATTTCAGCGTCCTCGACGTTTACTCGACGAAATTTGAGAGACCCTATTATTCTGCATGGAAGGCTTTCGGAGCAGTTTCAATACTTCTTGGGAACGCGAAATCCAGCTCTACCTAACCCTGAACTGCTTCAAAGGTCAGCAAATGGAGGAATGCAACCTTTTCATCGAGGGTGTAGATTTCGACGGTTTTTTTTTTCGGGATTTCAGCAAATCTGACCCAGTGACAATCGCGTCGCAGCTGCCGTTGAATCGGCCGTTGATTGATACACTCGGCTGTTCAATATACTCAAGCAGGAATTAGGATTAAATCGCACCCCGTGCCTTGATTTCTGTGCATTCCTGAACGAACCTGCCTTTGAGGTCACACAAAGTTAATGCCTCTTTCCTCGAGTCGATATTTCAGTAAATACACAAAAGTGTGCAGCGATGAAAGACAGTGCACAGGTGACAAGATGAGGCGTCAATAACATTATTTTGTAGGATTTTTTGGTTAATAAATTGAATTAATTTGCTCTGTTTTAGGAGATCGTGCCAGGATTTCGACTTCGGGGGGGGGGGTCGTACTTCTGCGACCACGTACTCGACACGATTTTCACCCTGTTACTGACCCTCAAAAGTAGGACCCCCATGACCCAGCCCGACAGGTACGACCCCCCTGTCGAGGATTTCCTCGACCGTATTCACCCTGATTCCGAGTAGGCGGCTACTTGTTGACCTCAATATGGTTCTTTCTGTGAATGTGGCATCTGTTCTTGACATTTAGCGCAGCGCCATATGACATCAACCCATAAGCGCTGACCAAGAATGCAAAATTCAGTCGTCAGTGGTGATCGAACTATCAGTCGAATCATCACCTTTCACAATTTTCCGGTACTACTGAAAACGTTAAGCGAAAACGAAGCATAAATTTGCGTCCCATACATGCGTTCTACAATGTGCGAAAATCGTTCTAATTAGAACCACACTTGTGCAGTTGTTCTTCAAAGGAAAGTACGCATGCTTCAGCTTCAAAATAAACTTGAATCAAAATCTCTTGTTCAGCTATGGTCAATAGATTTTTTGTTTGCTTAAGATCTACAAGTAGTTCTTGCACTCGCTACCGCGCGCATGTCAACCATAGCCGGGACCGTCTCAGGTCATTCAAGCATATTTTGAGTCATAAATACATGAATCATAGCTGATAAAAAAGCTAGATCAGTAATTATAAGTGAGCAGAAGCTGTCCAGTGGCACAGTAGTGGAATTTTGGTCGAAAGACGTAAAATAACAATGAAAAGCAAAATTTGTCTCACCTTCCTGAAATAAACCTCAAAAGCAATTTTACCCTGACTGCTTCAACCAAAACACCTACTGGTATGCTTCATGTTTCGTACCTACTTCTCTACTAATCTGATCCCCACATCCATGAAAATGTTAGGCTAAGAAGTTTTTAAGATTTAGAAATCCTCTACGTAAGGCACATGTGACCATTCTTTGGGGCATTATGTTTGTAACTATGTTAAGGTTTTTCATGAAAGCAGTACAAAAAACCAATAAATGAATCAGGCTTGCTCGAAATAAAAATGAGTGTAATGGATGCGGAAGACATATCCAGCGCGGTACAACTAGCCTGCAATGCGCGGATATGCCTTTCGATTTTTCGCGCGGATGAACTCACACTAAGATATTCTAAAGCGATACTAGGCTCGAACTTGAAGTCGCCATTGTGGATTCTTGCCAACGTAGTCGCCAGCGTATTTAGCTTCTGAATATACTTCTCAGTGACCAATGGATCTTCGAACCTTACTTCTTCCTGAAAAAAAAGTACTCTGGAGACTTCTACTAGGAAACAATATTTTTGAGAAACATCTTCAAAATGGCTGCCCGTTTCAGGTCTTTATTTTGCCTAGATACTTCACGGAGCGTATGCATGTCTTATTACCTTAGTTAACTTGTAGCCGGTTTCATTATCGATGGTGAGCTTCTTCAGCTGCGGTTCTACATCATGTTGAATCCGCTCCATAATTGTAATAAGCGCAGAAAGAAATGGAGAATTTTGTAGCTGTGGCCGGTCGACTTTTTTTGTGACTGGAAATATGTAAACTGTGTAGGGAAGCGTTAAGCTGCAAAGATGAATCAAGAAAAACTGAATTGTGAGCGGCCACCATACGAGCAGATGTTCTGATTCCAGTTTAAACGATCTTATTCTCACTCATTTTTTTTCTACACTTAATCCATCCTACCTACTATAAAGCGCTTCGTCTGTCCATCGTCTGTTGTTCTGTATGTCTGTCACCAAATTCCCTAGTTCCTCAGTATCCGCCTGGAGGGACCGGGTCAAGTGTGGGATGGGTGAGCAAGGTCTCACTTGGTACAAAACATACATCAGCTAAGCGGAGCCCTGCCCACAGTGGGCGTGGCGTGCGTCGACATGAAGTGTACTGACGAAGTGAAGTGTACTACGACTTGAGCAGGTCCTTGTCAAAACTTTCAAGACGAATGTTTTACAAATCAATGATTCAACAACAAACAAATATAACGAAAGGGAAAAGTACGCACTTTCTCAGAACGTGGAAAAGAGAAATTCAAAAATATGTCGACAGCGAAGATCGGAACACGGACCATTCTTTAGCCGATTTTTTGGCATTCCCAGAACCCCTCAGAAGAAATTATCATGTTATGCTTCAACGGCGTATCCCTACACCATGCTACCATCGCTTTGAAAGGCTCCACGTCCTGAAACACTCTCCTTGTCAGCTAGCTTTCACTAATTTCAGATTTCCATTCCGCCACTTTCATCATTGCTTCTCATACTGCCCTTTGTAATACATTGACGACATCCGGCTGTGCATGCATCTCCACAACTTTTCAATACCCCCTCAACGATTCCAGCACTGTTAATTGATGTAGCGTTCTCCAGTCATAATAATGCATTCAGATTCATAGGTTTAAAGTATAAAAAAGGCAAACAAGAACAAAGCGAGCATAATCAGAGTAAAAATTTGATCTGTGTGCGCGTGATGCTGTCGCCAATGTATTCACACGCGCTTTGGAAATAATATTCAAGGGTATCATCAGTATATTTGACGGTTGAGAAACCAAGTCAAAGCAGCATTTCCAGGGTGACGGCAAGGAGCAAGGGTAAGGGAAGGATTGGGGGGGGGGTAGCCTGGAGGCACCATCAACGCTGCGAACTTGCATCTCACGCGTGGTATGTGCTTAAAGGGATCCTTCCCGGAAAAAATATGATTGTATTTCATCTATAAATCACAGGCTTGAGACCGATCTTCCACGATAAGAACGAAAAGAACAAAAAGTTTGCGCTTGTTTTTGTTGGACCTAGAAGGACTGTCACGCGTTCAAATTCCAGCCGGACCTCTGCTACAAATGCTGACGACGGGAACGCTTCCACTTTGTTCACTGTGTGCTGTTACCAGAAACTCTTTTTAACCTTTTGACTTATTCCACTAGCATCTTGCACTTCAACTGCACCCTTTTCTATTCATCGTTTTGTTAATTTTCAAAAATCGCACGCTTTAACCCGATCCCTGATACATGGCCACTCTAAGGCGTATTTACTACCATGTCCCGCCTTTGACGCCGCGCTATTTATCTTCAACCGTCCATAAAGTGTGGTTCTCTAAGGCTTGTTCGTCTCGTGAAACTGAATCTTCGTGCATGAAACTTTGTATGTTGTCCGTAATGATCACAACTGACATTTATGTTGGGAAAGGATGCAAAAAATTTTTGGAAAGAGTTTAAATGTGTAATGTTCACAGTATGAGAAGCAGTGGATACGCAACGTTGGTAAGACAATAGGCGACTGCAAGAGGCACAAACGAGGTACTGATTGAACCGAAGGCGCACAAGCTTGCTGACCCGTGTCTCAATTATGCACTTAGTCCTGCTTCTAAAGATGTTCAATCCGGAATAGAGGATTGCCTTCATTCCTTTTGTGACGTCCTCATTTCTCCAACTAAATAATTCCACATTTTTAAGAACATCAACTCACAGTCATCTGGTTTGTTCACGTATTGCGCTAAAATGTCTACGTGCCGCTTGATGGACGCCAAAGCCGTTGCACCCACGTTTGCCATCAGTTCATAGATCGCTTCCATTCCACCATCCTCAGTGAGGGGCATTCCTGCCCCTAGAGAAGCTGTTAAGCCCATCGTCTAAACCCGTTGTTTGTATAAAATACAAGAATTTCCACAGGCAACTTCCTGGCACCCACCTGAGGTTTCGGTCCTTGATAGTCATGGATCGTTTGCATAAGAATATTGTAGGGATGAACCTTTGTACAATGATGAACTTCGTCAAAAATTAACAGCGAAAAATCGCACACATATAAACGTTCATCTTGCCTTATTGATTTCAGCATATTCCTGAAATATTCAAATTTCGGACTACAGGGTGGCTACTAAATATTGGCGCATGGATTGTTGACCATATTTTTAAAACGAGCAGCTTTTCCATCTTCGGAGGTTTACCCTTGAATACCTTATCACATGGCAGTACATTGCCAAAGAAAGTGCTCGAGATGGCCTCCGATACAGGCTTGAAGTCTCTTCTCAACTGACATCACTGTGGGCCGCAAGTAGCCGACGTCAAGCTCCTTCCACGCCTCCTCCAAGGAAGCCTTCAAGAAGTCCAAACTTCGACGTTGCTCAAAAGGCATCTTCTGCTTCAAGAAACCCCACACCTCCAAATCAATTGGTTCAAATCGGGCGACTTAGATGACCAAACATTTTGTGCCCGGTAATTTGGAAAATGGCGGTCACAGTTCCCCAGCATTGATTTTGCGGCATGTGGAGGCGCCCTGTCTTGCTGAAGAATTAATGCAACGACGTTCGCTGAAGGTCAAAAGAGTCCTTGAAAGAAGGGCATCACGTGAAGATTGTTTCCGGGTGGATCTGGGCGTTGACTTGGATGTGTTCATCCACAACGCCAAGCGGTGTCATGGTTTCGGAAGCAATTCCTGCCCAAACCATGACAAATTTGAAAAACGGTTCCTTGTGTGTACACAAGGTCGAGCAGAATGACTGCCCAAATCCAACAACTGCCTGTCGCTTTGCATATCGTGCGTCACTTCCAGTCTAAAGATCTACTCACATCACGGTGACGTTGGATATTTGCGGCTCACGATGATGTCAGTTGACAAGAGACTTCAAGCCTGTATCACTACCAAAGAGACCATCTCGAGCGCATACTCTGGTAATGAATTTTCATGTTTTATTGTATATCAAAACAAACTTCTGAAGATATGATAGCTTCTCTTTTTGGAAATTTGATCAATAAACCACGCGCCAATATTTAGTAGCCACCCTATAAATAGGGGTGGCCAAAAAAAAAGAGACACTTCACATTTCATAGAGCATTAATCACATTTGGCTAAACTCAAACCCATTGATCCCAACTTAATATAAAAGCACATCCCAGTCTATCAATAAATGTTTTAGTAGCTTCCTGCACCAAGGACATCACAAGAATTTTACATGGGAACCTTGAGCACGGTTCGAGCTCAACTGCTACTCGACGGATCATGGACCATTATGACGTTATTCGAAAGCTGGACGGAAGGGATCTTGCATATTTAGATACCACTGTCCCTACAAAGCAATATGTCTGTGAACCCTTTAAACAAAGTTCGTAGTAGAGGCTTCAGGATGGGTCGATTACGGAAGGCCTTCTTGACCTCAACGGTGATGGGAGATGACGTCGTATTTTGAGGATGGTGAGGATAGCGGAGGACGGCCTATGGAAGGAATTGTGCTTATGGAAGGACATCTAAGGGATGTTTTGCCGTAAAAAATTCATCAACAGCGACACCTTGTGCTACGAAAAGTTTGATGATGTGCACTATGGGCAACGCTTCCTTTGAGGCCACCCCTCATAATGAAGAAATGATGTTCTCGCGACAATGGCGCCTGAACTACTCGTCGAACGACGCGAAAGAGAACTACTGCAAGAAACCAATGTCTACAACAACATGATTGCAGTCTCCCATCTTCTAATATATTGCCAAAATCTCACGCAGCCGAGTACGGTTCATAACTGGTATTGGTATCACCACTGCCAGAAAAGATTCGGCTGACGTATTTTGCCCAGTTCATTCCCCTCTGCAGGAACAACACCCACAGCAAGGCGATGCGGTAAAGTTGCGCGGCTGTGCGAAGCGAATGCGACGCTGCAGAGCTACGCTACTGTGCATACAAAAAGGAGGAACATCTGAGCCTTTCCTGTGAATCCCAACGAGTCCAGCCTAATTCACGAACTGAAAATTTCAGTTCTTCCAATCGTTCTTGCACGCTATCACAAATCGCATTACTCGAAGGCACAGCGCACGATCAGATGAGCCGAATATTCTCAACGAACTTGGCAGCTGCATGGCCATAGGAAGCACCATTGTGGCAGGAGATGCTCTGGAAACGCTAGAGACGTTACTAAGCGAAAAACGCTGGTTGGTCCACAACACTACGTATCCCCCCTGTTATGCTCTGAGCGGACTCCTGCCCTAGGTCCCAAAGTGGGACAAACGCTAACAAGGGAGGTCGTCCTGAGCAAGCCGCGTTTTTACGAGGCGGTTTTTTGCATGTTATAGGAGCTCATGCGTTAACTACAGAACCTTGGTCCATTTTCTCTGGTCCCCAGAAGGCCAAAAATGATGAGGAAATAGTCCAAGGATCAATCTCCCGTGATCAAAATTTTTGCGCTATAGTTGGAATCCAGTTTTTCTCATAATAGCACCAGCGCAGAAATTTATTATCATATTCATTATCGGGACCACTAGTAAATATTAAACTCAGATTTCACCCAAAATATGGCGGAAAAACGTTGTAACACCAGAAGGGCGCCAAATGGTGACGAAGTGATGTAAAATGGAGCCGTCTGGAAAAATAAATGTCGTATCCGTGATAAGAGAATTAGACATTCCTTAAAACGAAGATTTTAGAAAAAATTGAGCTTTCGAGCCAGTTCCGAAAAATCGGCCATCGGTCGTAGCCCTTTGGTATTCCAGCCAGCGATTGGAAAATGAGTTTCCTCGTAATCCTCTCCAAATAGTATGAAATTTCAGTACAGAATAGACAAAGGAGACACCTAAGCTGGTGATAAACAACAGGATCCACATGAGTTGAAGTCGACAGATTCTTTCTCCGCTCTGACAATCTGTTACGTCTTCGACTCCTCCACTCGTAGGGCCTCATCTCCATAGCTGGAGCGATTTCAAGGACAGGGACGTGGTGTTAGATGTCCCCTATGAGACCGAGCCTTGATTCCGTGAGTCATCAGGATGTTCCGCTTGATTTCCGCGTGGCGCTCATCCTCAAGTTGCGCGCCGGCGTGCATGACGACCTGTGGCCCATGGTCACCCCCTTTTTCGAAGTTAGGTCAAAATCTCGATTTTCGTCGAAAGTTTGGCTTTAGAAATAATTGGGGTGCCGTTCACAAATATAGGGTTCTATTTTGGCGTAGGTGTCATTTAGCGCCACGTTGGCGCTACACATTCACTCTGCCAGTTTTTGAATTAATTCCCATTTGCAGGGCCGCTGACTGATGCTCACTTGTGATATAGCGTTAAATTTGAAAACTGAAGCAATTTGCCACTCATTTGGAAGACGACGATGCAATAACTGCGAAATCCACAATGAGCAAGTCGATACCTAAAGACCTTTCGTTCGAAATCCATCACACATCGACTCAATCATCAAGCCACTGGAATGGTCCGTGGCCAACGATCTTATAAAACCCTCTTCACTTTATCCATCACCTGACACGATAGGCTAACTTTTTGCGAATTAACTTGTTTTCGATATCATTGTCCCTTTAATATGCAGGTGGTCTTGCTGTGAAAGTCCGATAACTCACTCAACAGCATGTAAAGCCACCGAAATTTTCAAAAAAAAAATTTCGACTGCATTTTGCTCACAGGTGAACGTTTCAGCGCAAGTGAATTAGGTATGGTTTGTGGTCTATATACATGGGTTCCTACAATATGCAAAAAACCGGTTTTTCAAAGCCTGCCGGCGAAGACTTCCCTTGATAAGATAAGAAGCACTCTGCTAACGCTCTCTCGTTCTCCAGATCCAAGTCGTCCTTTCGCAACGGCGCCCATTTCTTTTGTACACTGCTGCCTCTATCAGGAACAAGCTAAAAATTTTTCATGGACTTGAGATACCTAAGGTAAATCTATGGCATCAAACCACCAGTCACAAAAATGGCGACTAGAAGTCTAAGTGAACTCCCCGAGTTGTGGGCGGTCAGTGTTGGCAAGTAATGCAGTAAAAAGGAAGCTGTGGCACAACACTGACGCCAGATGGCCTCTGTGTCAATAAGAACACAAACGTGACCAGCCCAAACTTTTCATATAACTGAGGCTTCAGAGAGACATGGGAAGTTCACATAGCAATTTTAGTCCCCATAGCCAACATTATAGACTGTATCGATTTGCAAATGCTTCATTCGAAGCTCCATGGGAGAATGAAAACGCTCTCTATTTAGCCACCTCCGAGTGTAGAACAAGGAAGCATGTATTTCCGTTGTTTCCGACGGGAATTTTTTTCCCTTTTCCTAACTGGTGATCTACTGCATATTCCTAACTTCATATTCCAATAGGATTACCACATTATGTCGATCAAGGGTGTTCCTCTACGTGGCACTTTCAAATAAGAAGAAGATGGAGAACCTTGATACATATCGGTCTTTTTTCGATATTAAAGTTGTTGTTCCAAAAAGAACTGAACTCACAATAAAATTTGCGGAGTCATCACGACGATATCACAAGCAAGGACGATATCGCGACGCGACGCGCCCTTGAGACCAGAGCCGTGGAATCCTTCCACATAGTACCTGAAACAGGAAAAGGATCTAAGCTGTCAACAAAACAAATGACGTGGTCGTCTTGAAGACGGGAAGAAGCTGTTAAATAATGCCGCAGGCGACCATTCCTAGACACAAAACCGAGTCATTTCTCCGGTGGCCGCCATCCATCGCGCATGAACCTGGTCAGCGTGCTTGGTTGTGAATTCAAAGCTATCAGCTATTACATAGATTCAGTTCAACATCTTAGTGTAGCAGAACAATTAAGCTACTCACTTGCCACGGACGTATTTATGGAATCTGTATTTCTGTTGATCCACCAAAGGAGTTCTTGGCACAAGCATGGCGACCTTAATTATGAAAGCTTGTAAACCATGAGAGCCGAAGCAGATTCCAATAGTAGACCATCACTATCAATCACCCTAGCAGGTTGATTACTCTTCGCTTTCTCATCCAAATGGGACATAGCGACATAAATGGCAACTTCTGTTTTGCCAGATCCAGTCGGCGCACATGCTATGGTGTTCTTGCCACGAACTGCTGTCTCAACCTTCCAACATAGAAATCAATTGAAATTAAAGCTCACACGGAAAATCGCAATAAACCAACCAGTTCTTCTTGATATGGCCGCAGACTGAGTGGCTCTGCTTCTTGTATGTCATCGTACACTGCAAATGTTTTTGGCAGTAACATAAGTAGAACCAATATGACAAATAATATACTCTTCTTCAGAAAACCAGCAGCGCGTCGAGCAGGCTACCCATTACAACTGACAACGGCTTTCACGGAAAATACACTGGTGTGCTAAACATAGGGACGGAAGTAAGTTTCACATGACATCTAGTTGCTAGCTAAACTAGTGCAAATTTGGCACATACACGCTGAACATGAATATCACCTCTGCCTGGAATGAGGTTGCCTGACGAGTACGCTAGGGGTGCCTGGAGTGCTCACTTGCAAATGACGCGCACACCGTTCAAACCTCTTCGCCAGCTTTTTCTACTTGTGATATATGCAACCGCTGATGACTTAACAGGAATAAGAGTTCCTCGTAGAGCGTTTTCCTTATACAATGATCTCAAGAAAAGCAGAAGTGGGAACTCTCCAAGGACTTGAACTCACGACCTCTTGCTCGTCGAGCCGGGCCGCTGCCACTGCACTATCTCGCTTCATAACTACGTTCAGCTCATTTCGCAGGTTTGGAGAGCAGATCCGGTATGTCTCGTTACAAATGATTACTTCGACCTGGTTTCCTTCAGATAGATTAGGGGTGTCTGTGAGTTTACCCCGCCGTCGTCCTACTTGATAGAAGCCGTGTGGATAAGCTCTTTCTCATATTCCGTTGGATATCAGCAAAGCATGTTTCCGCGCAACTTCTATCAAGTGCGGCGACCGCCACGTCAAACTCATAGACACGCCTAATCACACTTCGAGATATGGAGTAAACTTGGAGACCGTCGTCACACGTGGAGTGGTCTGCACTCGACGCGCGTCCGGCTTTCTAAAACGGAGCTAGGGCATGCAAGGAATGAAAGTAAAGAAATAATTTGAAAATAGGTGAATAGAGAAACCATGGCCTAAACTACTCACTACTTGTCCTAAAATTCGCATAGTCGCTTGGTTTACGCATTTCAGTAATTTCTGGGACAGCTCCAATGAACTCGTCATCTTTCACGCTCTTGCCTGTTCTTCGACGCCGTCTTTCAATAAGGCGATTTTCTGAAAAAAAAAACGTGGAAAGTCCTGATTCGAAACATATGATTTGGACTTTAAAGCAACGAGTCAGGACTAGGCAACCAGGAGAAGTTCTTCCCAGGATGCGATGGTTGGCTTCCCAAGTAATGAGGGCGCGACACTGTCGCGACTCAAAAGTTCGAGGTACCGGCGCTGACTCTGCATTATGTGCTGCCGTGCTGCCAATATTATCAGCCACGACACGTGTGCTCTGCCCTCTCGTGTAGGACTTACTATCTCGCGTCCTCCCTCTCCTCGAAGCGCTGTGTCTCCGTCGTACTACGGCCGGCCTCCTAAGGGAAATTCGTCTTCTATGGTGGTTTGGTTTTTCTCCTCACTAATGTTCCTCATTGCACCCCTTGCTTAATGTTCGAACAAAACAAAGCATCAATTCAATCCCCACTCGTGCCCTTAATTGCTATATCAATTTTTCATGTCATTGAATGTGCCACGAGCAGGTCGGTGTCAAACTTTGCAAATCCAAGTATTCGCCAGGTATGAGTGATGCACCAGTGGTTCCAAGAATGCATCAGCAACCCGTTTGTGTGGGAAATTGGTAGGTCTCCCTCACAACATAGATTTCGCAGGCACGGATTTACTGCTACAGTAACACATGTTGGCATTGCTATGCGCAGAAGAACTGCGGCATGAGTAGCAACACTCCTTACGCGACGCATGCAGCAGTCGCTCATTTCCGTTTCATTCGCTTCGCTTCTTCCTTATCGTTAGTGCCCAATACGCTGTTCGTGCCAAAAAGAAACAGTGGAATACAGTGAGCATAGATACACTGTTTAACTGCTTAGAATCGGTTTGACTCCAGCGATAGAAGCTGTTCATAACGACAGTTGAGATGAAATAGTTGCAAAGAAATTGCAAAGAAGCAGTTGAAAGGCACATGAGTTGGCTGGGTATTGAACAGTGTAGTAAGCAAGACTTCAGGAAAAGTAGTACAAAATGTCCATTACGGCAAAGGTACACAATTTGGAACAAATACTACTATTAAGCAGCCCTCTTACGCGTTCATTTTGTCCGTTAAACTGAAGCATGTTTGACCGCTCTGTGGACCACTCCGTTTATCAGTTATCCTACATTGGCGTTCAGGGGATACAGTGATCCAATGGGATATTAAATATAAAAAAAAAATCAGGCCACCAAGAATCTGCGAAATGCGAAGAAAAACTGGAAGACATGGGTGCGAGGCCGCGTGCGCATCACGCGGTTATCTTTAGTGTGTTCGATGACTTTGCGTCTTTTTAATTCCATCAGTTAGTGCGTGGACGTCCGACTTACGTTGGGGGGTTTGATGGCGGAAGGAGGCGTTGCTGGTGTGCCTTGAGCTTTTTTCAAAGTGGTGTCTTGCTATGGCGATTCGGGCTACTTGTGAAAATCTAATATTGTCCTCGCTGAATATAAAAAGCTGATAAAAGAAGTGGTTTCACTGTTCGACTTCTCTTTCGTGTTGACAGATTAGCGTGCAGTTATCCTACATTGGCGTTCAGGGGATACAGTGATCCAATGGGATATTAAATATAAAAAAAAAATCAGGCCACCAAGAATCTGCGAAATGCGAAGAAAAACTGGAAGACATGGGTGCGAGGCCGCGTGCGCATCACGCGGTTATCTTTAGTGTGTTCGATGACTTTGCGTCTTTTTAATTCCATCAGTTAGTGCGTGGACGTCCGACTTACGTTGGGGGGTTTGATGGCGGAAGGAGGCGTTGCTGGTGTGCCTTGAGCTTTTTTCAAAGTGGTGTCTTGCTATGGCGATTCGGGCTACTTGTGAAAATCTAATATTGTCCTCGCTGAATATAAAAAGCTGATAAAAGAAGTGGTTTCACTGTTCGACTTCTCTTTCGTGTTGACAGATTAGCGTGTTTGCATTTTGTGGTGAGTTGGCCGTTTTCAGAAGTGTTGGCGCACCAATGGCGTCAGCGCAATGACTGGAAGTCATGGCTCATGGTTGAACAATCACCAACCGTTACATAGTAGTTTGACCAATAAAACTGGTGACCGGAATGGCTGTGACCACCAATTAAGACGGTTAGCTATAGTATACGCTGAAATGTGATGCAGTCCAAATGGCGTTAATTCGAAACCAGTATGGCGCCCGCATCGCCATAAAAGCGCGAATGTCCATAATACGTAATCTCGGGCACTCAGCTAAGCCTATCTACATCGGTAACTTGGCATGCGTAATATTATGACCGCCAATTTCCGAACATTGGCTACCGTCGCCGTAAATCACTAGCCGTCAGGCCTGTCGGTGGATGATTCGGAGGCAACCTCCTCGTCATCTTTGTTCGTACCCTAGAAATGAAAAACCCTGACCCGTAATGAACTTCAGACACCCAAGCCGGTGACGGCCGAAGGACCGCACACGATAATCACTAGGCCCCTCGGATCTCTCCGCTAAATAGTGGCAGGCTGGATTTTCGGCCCTGCCACTGACTAGGCCTCTTGGAGGCAGCTGGATCGGCTTCAAAGAACGCAACGAAGGGTGAGACATTTAGGGACAAAACCTCAATTTCCGGGTTTATCACAAGAAGGTACCGCTAATTTTCCGCTCCAGGCACGCCTTCAAGCTGTCGGAACACGCGTCGAGTTGTCCCTATGGCTGGTCCAACTTTTCGAAGTGGGGTCAAAATCCCGATTTTCCTCAAAACTTCCGTGATGGGGCTAGATCAGCGCTGATCAAGAAGATGACATTCCTTTAGGCGCAGCACAATTCGGCGACATCTTGGTGCCGCGATATGCTTCCTCCAGCTGTCGAAGAAAACCCATTCAATGGCGTTTATTTGTGACCCTAATTATGAATATGGAGTCTAACATAGAAATAGTACCAGTTGGTACTCATAGTGAAATTTGAAGGAGGAATTCGCGATTAGAATGAAGGTCGAAGAAAGGGAGACTGACCTGACGCGCAATTCGCATGCAAAAATTTAACCTCGGCGACCTATCTTGCCTCAAAGCTGGCGGGTCCGGCAATCTCCGCCCACCGATCATTTGATCACTCGCCGTAGTTCAATACGTGGCGAGTGGTTAGATAGCTGAGAGAGCGTAGTGTTGAAGAGGGCACAACGATGAGAGTCGCATCAATGCTCGAATCACCAAGGAAGGGGTACCATTTCTCGGGTTCTGGGCCGTTTCTCATGGTTCTCCTTTATTTATTCATTTATTTAATATGCACTCGAGGCGCACCATCGGCAACAACCAGAAAAACAAACCGAACCGTGAACCTTTCTTTCGTGTACCACTCACCATCCCTAGGTTAATTTGAAATGGGTTGCTTCTTCACCGTGAATTCATCCTTTAAGCAAAAAATTCAACCGCACGCCGTAAGGCGAACCGACAATCCTTCCGGCACTGTGCCAACTAGAGCCCAGAGTTCTCTATCCACTATGCCATTGGCCGCTCACAGATGAAACACTAAAAACGACAGTTTCCAAGGTAATCTTCGCCCCCTATTTGGTACTCCGAGAGCCACTCAGGAAAAACGAACCATAGTTTAGTGGTTCCTGCATGTGCCCCTACATTATGCATAAAACCGCCGTTTGAAAAACCTCAGAACACGCTGAAGGGCGTTGCTATTTCAAAAAGATTTACGCTAACGTCTTTATCATGAGCGGAATATTGTTCAAGAAGAATGCCGATTTTTCAGACAACTAAAGTCCGAGTAGGTGGAGGGATTCAATGCAAAACTGATCAAAAATTCCACTAAGAAAAAGGTTCTGAGTGGTGAACTTTCAGAACTCAATTAGCATAGCGATAATACACTCAACTGCTGCAACCAAACCTACAGTGCATTCTCGATCATTCCACATGGTGCAGCGGAAGCGGCCAGGTAAGGTAAGGGGCTGGAGAGGAGAGGTATAAGGAGAAAAAGCGGCGGACAACTAGCCAAATAGTGTTGAGTTTCCATTCTAATGTGATGCCACGATGAAGATAATACACTCTACTATAAAAGAAAACACCTTTTTTGTGCATACGCTTCCCCTCTAGGAGGTGAGTCAACACGGCGGGAAGCGCGGCAAACAAAATCCTCCACAACTTCACCAAAAGAATTAAGCAGATAGGGAAAGAACACTTCAGCTCAGCTTCTCAAGATGCTTTAAAGAAGCACACCTCATTCTATTTGACCAAGTTGCCGCATCACCCTTGCTGTAGGACGACGGGAGACTGTGAGCTCTTCAGATTGGGGTAGATGTACACTGCTCCTCATAATTATAAGCGACCTACGAATTTTGCAAAAACTCTCGTCTCGAGTATTCGAAAAAAAAAACGGAGTACCGGAGTTTCCCTACCTGATTAATTCTTCGGGATGAAGTTGCGGAGGGTTTTGTTTGCCGCCTTTACTTTCTACTATCTTGTCTGCAATCACATGTAGGTTTCATTGTAAAGGTCACGAAGAACCAGAGTACCGCACTTCGGCCGATGACAAACTTGACGAGTCGAGCAATTTGCTAGCGTCCGTGTTCTACGCGAGGTAAGTGGTTTGCACTTTTTTAACTTAGCAAAAGGCCTTTTAAATATGTGATTTTATCAGCGGTCGCCTGAAACTAAATCTATGAAAAGATTGCGATCAGACCATTTTGAGTTTGAGCACTACTTGCCTGACAAGTACTTACGATATTCGTGTCCAGGGGGTCAAATTATCAAATTACTCCTAACGGCGTATTCCCAGCCAAAACTGAACTATGACCTGATTGAGAAAGGAGGAGCAGTCATGGGATTACCACTCTCCAAACAGCAACCCTAGAATTGACCAATCATGAACGACGAGTGAGCGGCCAAAGCGGGGGCTGCACTTGAAAATAGCAATGTGGATCCTAGGTCACGCCTTGTATTTTCTTCCTGTACCAAAAGTTTGCCACAAAAATGAAAAATAAGAAAGTTACGGTCACAGAATGCCCGAAAACTCACATTTTCTTTTCTCACAAAGTTGAACGGCAAAACCTCCAAAAATAAAAGCAAAAAGAGATAAGGCGTGATTTTTTCAATGAACTTTGAGAAACAATTAGGTGCTTCTTAAAATGAGCGATGACCGTGCTTGTACGACAACTGCACAGAAAGCCTTGCCATGCTAAAAGTTTGCCACAGAAATTTAAATAAATGTTATGGCCATCAAACGCCCAAAAACCGGCATTTTGCACAAAAAAGAGCAAACTAATTCTGGTAGTGTTCGAATAGAAAAATATTCGAAGTTTCTGAGTTTCTTACTGTTCTTCGAATTGTACCAATTCAAAGATGTTACGACTTTTCAAAAATTGAAATGCGCCGATTTAGAAACTCGGGCTTCCTTTACGTAACAGAAGCACTTTCCGGCATGTGAAGTGATTTCATTAGTTTGCTGGAAGCGGATGTAATGCATATTCCAAACCTACCTAAGGATTAAAAAAGTATGATTTCAAGCGAGTTATGTCTTTATGAAATATCTTTTCTTCCCAACCCTTCTCACAGCCCATGAACGGCGTGCTTCTAGGCAAACCACCGTCTCTTGAGAACCTTTAAATTTCACATTTAAATGCTAATGTACTTGTTCACTTACAAAACAACAATATGGAGCGAAGCGGGACCCCAAGAAAGGGGGGAAGCATGAAAAAGTGCGTACCTGGCGCTGCGCTACAGACGTCTAGTGTAGTCAGGAGCGAATATTGCTTAATTTCATTACTACTGCTTTCAAATTCTTTTACAGGTACAAACTATACACAAGTGTGTTGAACTTACGATGTCAAGAGTCCTAGCTATGCTACGTTGCCAACGATTGGGTTGATGCCTAATTACTGCGGATTTTTTCAACAAATTTTATTCAGCGAAAACGATAAAAAATTTGAACGAAAACATGCCAAAAGATTATTGCGGAGCATAGTCACCATACTTCAAAAAATGCTTCTCGTTTGCGTGGCAATCGGCCGATTCCACGGTGAAGGAATCACGATTTTTGGAGACGATCCTCGTTCTAACACCGGCCACCATGTCATCCAGGTCGTCGTAAATTTTGTTCATTTTCCAGTTTTGTAATGACTGATTTAAGTGGTAGTCTGTAGGAGCTTCGGCCGTTGAATATGGTGTTCTGAACCACCTGAACCATATTTCAACTTGACTTGTGCCGCTCGTTCCCACGCCGAAAAGATGGTTGAGATCGCGAAATGGCTCTGCCGCCTTCAAACCTTTTTCGAAGTGATAGAGTATATGTGGCGAATATGAGGATGACTTTCGATAAGCATTTCTATTAATGAAAGAGGGAGGAACGCTTGCATGAAAAATAGTAAACAAAACACCAATCTGCTCGAAAAAGAGGGCGGAAAAAATCTGCAATAATTATGCATCAACCCAATACCTATAAGAAGGGTGGACAAAAGACAGGCAAAACAGCGAGCTCGTCAAGGAGACCCTTAGTCTATGAATCAGACCACGGCAGCTACGTTGGTCCGCTTCATAATTCCGTTCAAAGAAGCGTTTTGCAGATAAGCAACGCAGATTTGAGCTCAGCGTTCCAAAGCGCGTACATCAAAATGCATCTCAATTCATATTGACCGGATTGACTTGATAACTTTGCGGTTAGAAGAAGATTTTGAGCGACACACGTCACGTAGACAAATTATTCAGCTCTTACGTATTTTCTGTTTTTTTCCTATTGCCCTAACGTTGTATAGGAGAGGTGAGGTTGCCTAAGATGTCTCATGCGACCCCCCCCCCACGTGGGCGGCCGTAAAATTTAGAATAGGCACACTGTACCAAAAACTGGTTAGGAGCACATCACTATGATAACTGACTGGATCATGTTACGAAGAAAATTGTAATCAAAAACTTACCAAGAACTTCCTCGTAATTTGGTAGCAAATACCAGAGCACAGCACGGTTATATGGATCTCTCGAGCATGCTTCAACGAAATCGTAGAACCAGTCGTCCGTATTGCGATTGAGAAGCGGCAATTTGCGGAGAATGCGAGCTGCCCAGTATCGCTCATCAATTTCTTAAAAAAGTATTGGAACCATTGTTATGTTCTTCTTATAACAGAGATTTTTGGGTGGAGACTTTGTTGGTGGCCTGACTTTCCGAAGAGATCGCCTTTCTAGTGAACCTAAACGGGTTGAACGGTTCGAGGGATGTCCTTTAAACCGTCGAACGACTCCTTTTCCTAGCCTTTCCAATATAATGTTAGGGAGAAACAAGCCAAAACTCAAACAAGGGAAATAAGCTTACCCAGTACACTACCGCAAGACAGAACAGCGCCCCCAGTAACTTAAAGGATTAAGGATTCGCCGTTGATCAATCTCTTCTTGGGATGCGGCACGCATTCTACTACCCTTTTACATTCGTAGTGGCGTTTGAATGCGATGTGGCCTATACAATGACTTGCGGGGGCCATCCGATGCAAGTCAGTGTTTTTTATCCCCCAGAGGAGTCTGCTACCAATTACCCACCCCGTGGGGATGGAAGGCTTGGTTGGCCCAAGCGACTCACGACTCAGAACTTGATCCCGGACCGCTCGCGTGGTAAGCGTGTCACTTGCCATTACACCACTTCTGCCCACCCAGTAAATGAAGTTTATAAGCAGTCTTCGTACAAAGGCCACAGTTCAGACATGCATCCCTCAGTGTTCACATCAGTAGCTCACAATGTGGTGCGAACGACAAGAAACCACTTGTGGAGGAGAAGCACTCATTGCGGTAATTCATTCTGAGACTCCTTGCGTAGATTCAGAATGCCTTAAGCGCTGTCGTGGCAGGAGTTTCAATCTCCTATGCCAAATTTTGGACTTCATTTCAAAATCTTCTCCTTGGTACCCTTCAAGCAAAGCGAATAAAAGCTGAAGCATCTCCAAAACCTGTAGGGAGCTACTGACATGATGGCGAAGTGACCGAAGAGGGTAACTGTCTATCGCGCCACAGAAACCATGTAAATGCAATTACTAACCTAAACTTCACGATCTCTCTGAAACTTATAATAGACTTCTAAAGCTGTGATGAACAATCGCAGAACTGTTGAAAAAATCTTCACTAGCTAATTCGGGAGCAATGTTATGTCAGCACAGCAGTACCTACAGTTCCTGAAGAGTTTATAAACACGCAATCGACTACTTATTCGGTGTGGAATTTTAAAGTTGCTACAACATTGAAGTCACACTAAACGGCAGAAAAGGAAACCTGATGTTAAAGCGAACGTGTGCAGCATTTTTGAGGCAACGTTCGCGCTAGAAACAAAAGAAATCATCGTTAGACCACAAAGATGTGAAATGATAAGAGTTCCACAAACGAACATGCCAGCTATATCGTATTGTATTAAAGCAACAGTTCCTGTAGGGTTCTTACCTTCAGGGCGTGGAGCCATCGTTCGCAGGCCCCTCTTGCCAGCCGTGGAGAGGGATTGCGAGCAATAGCAACGAAGCCTACTTCAAAAGCGTTCAACTCCCTTTCGCAGCTTCCCAAGGTGAGTTTTTTGTTCAGTCACACTTCTTATGTTCTTGACTAGGGCTGGCGCATCGTTCCACACTATTAGCGTCGAAGGTAAGAACCCTGCTGGGACTGCTGCTTTAATGTATTGTGCTAAATGCTTCTTCTCTTTCGCCCTGATCGTAAAGTCTTCCATGTGGAAATAAACCCTCAGACTGATCGCTACACGCTTGTTTTTGAGCCTTTCCTTGAGCTTTTTAGATTGTTGTACCACAATTTGTTAATTTTCTGAATTAATTCACTTTTTATAAGCCACTCTGAAACCAGTAGAAGTCGAAGGCGAAAACATCAAAGAGCTCACCCCCGTCCTCAAGCTTGGTAGGCTTGATAGATAATAGTTCTGGATAACAATTGTTGAGCTTCCCAAGGGAGTTTAGAAAAAACTCAGCGTCTAGAGCAGCTGCACACCTGAAAAATTCAACAAGATTCACATACTATTAGCGTGTAAACCATTATCTGTGTCGTTCTGTCGTTCTGTATGGAGGGTACACGCCCTAAAACTTCAAAAGATTACAGCGTTTTTTTTTCTCGTTTATAGTTATAACTCGGTTTTAACACGTTGACGACATCGCATGTTTTGGCATTTTGCACCTCGTGGGACAGGAGCGATTTTGCGACCGGGCCGTCCTCACCTTACTTACGCTTATTTTTGTTAAAAATGCACAATAACTTGAAATTCATAGGACTATTTCGGCAAGCACATCCACAAAGGCTAAGTATATAAGTAGCAAAAGGTTTTCGTTTAGAAGAGCGCATAATAACCACGAAGAAGTAAAAAAAACATCACTTTCGCTGCGAGTGAAATTAAAAGCATTCATATCTAAGTACTCCCATCAAATCAAATATATTGAAACTCACAGAGTTTTGTTTCAACTAACTCTAAAATCTTTCATAAGAATATTGACGGCAGTGAAAGTATTATTAAGAAAGAATCGGAACGAAAGTTTTGTGCGTTCGGAAAATCTTTGCTTAATCAAAAGATACTTGACCACTCTAGCTGCCAAGCGGTTTATAGCCATGCTAATGTATTATCTATAGAATGAAAGCAAGAAACCCGAGAGGAAGGAGCGCAAGCACGATAAAAGTGAGTAGCATAGACTTGACGCGCTTGCGCGTCAGAATGTCCGACGCGGTGCGAAATTCTTGACGCGCATGCGCGTCAGCTTGTCGTCAACGTGTTAAACTGAATTTTCCATAATCTGAAATTACCGTTGAACTCTGCTCGTCGAGAGCATAAGAACATGCTTTCGAGCCTAAAGTTTTAACATGGATTACGAAATGCACTCAGGCTTCATCTTGAGAAGTAAGTGTTTGTATGTGATGCGTATATAATCTCACTTAGCTACCGAGCGTTCTACTGAAGAATGAAACTCAACGTATATTACTGAATATGTATTACGTATATTACTGAAACTTAACGTATATTTGCTGATTTTCTAGGCTTTCTCACCTATGGCGCTTAGGACTAAGCTTAGGGGAAGGGAGTGAAACTCCGGAGGTGAACCACGCACCGTGTGGCAAAAGTTGGAGTGTGTTAGACCACAAGGGAGTGCCCTGCTGACTTTGGAGTCCTCCACTATTCAAACGCTTAGTCCTGATTGCGATCATTAGTGCGAGGGCGCAGACGAGCAGGAAATAGGCGCCGAATAGCGCTGACAACAAAAACGAATGTCATATTCGTAATCAGGACCTCAAATAACTCCTATAAAGAAGTTTACAGCGAATTTAGAGGGAATCAGTCGTGGTGCCACCCGACGTCAAATAGCGCCAAATTGGCGCCAGCGCCAAAAATGAATATCATATTCGTAATCAGGGCCCTCAATAACCTCCATAGCCGAGATTTTAGCGAAAACTACTTTTTGACCACCCCTACTGGGGTTGTGATAGTGCAATAGTGCCAAAATCTACTGTTTTTTATATGATTTCACATATGACATATGTATGACATATGATTCATATGATATGACATATGACATATGACACAGACAGATCATATGACATTTGACATGACATATGATTCATATGAAATCTTTATGCTTTCATCCTTGCCAAAATGATTCTGTGAAACTCAAATTGTTGTGCATTTTAAACAAAAAATAAGCGAATAAGGTGAGGACGGCGCGCTCGCAAAATCGCTCCTGTCCCACGAGGGCAAAAATGCCAAAACACGCGATGTCGTCAACTTGTTAAATTATAGTTCGTTATTGAGTGACATAGCCGTTTCTTCAACTCGCCCGCATGCGCCCCGCCTCCATGTAAATGTAGAAGATGGCTGAAAAAGAGGGACGCTTATTTGGGGCATAGGTGATCCGGGTTTTGCCTAGAAAGACGGATGTTACACCAAGTAGCTGTGCAGAAGGAAAGATATGCCCACCAAGAGGGACGCCGAACCTTCAAGGAAGCGAGAACAGGCCTGTACCTCAGCAAAGGGTGACACCATCGCAACCTAGAAAAGGCTAAGACTGGTGTCAAAGTCTGCGATCCGTCGCAAGTTTCACAGCTTTCGCGCAAATTGCAAGAGTTGGAAATGCCCTATTTTAATATTTGAAACACCGGATTTGAAAAAAGAATAATCATGAACAGTCGTCATTCAGCCATCATCATCAAGCATAAATGGCAGCGGGATTGGAAAGCAGCCTGCAATATTGATCGGGCATTGATTTCAGTGAAAATCACAAGTGCGCGCGAATCGCGCGAAACTTGCACCGCGGACTCTGACACCAGCCTAAACGCCACTTGAAGAAGTCGAGACCCAGTGTCCCTTTGTAGGTGTCGAGCCCCACCCCAATGAAGGACTCTAGATATGGATGGCTGGTACTTGTTGTCATGCTTATCACTTTAAAAACATACCACTTGAAGCAACATAACAGATCGAATTTGCAGGGTGAAAACGGTCGATAATGACTGCGTGGGAAAGGGGCGATTCTGCGAGCGCCGCCGCCTCACGACAAATCCTTAGATTTTGAACAGTAAATGCGCAATACTTTGATGCTACAAAATGTTTTCAGTGATCTTTGGTGTGCCAAACTTACCGGGAGGTGCAATAGTGAAAGTTCGATCGAAATGATGTGCTACAGCAACGAAAGGGCAAGCTTCACTTGCTTTCGCTTTAGTGGTTTCAAAATTATTTTGGACGTGATTGCATCAGTAAAAAAACATATCCTGCCACACGAATAGGCTTGTCTTCACTTCTATTACTCTTCTTCATCTACGTGTTTATGCCGATGGAAAGAAAATGAGGAATTGAATGAGCAGATATTTTCCCCAGGTTCGGAAAACCTCAAAATACGCACCAACACAAGTAGAGACATATGCATCAGTGCAAGCAAAGAAATGTGATAACTATTACCGGATATCTAGTGTCACTTTTCTGAGTTCAGGAAGTTTTGGAGCCGATTACTATGGAAAATCAATATCTCAGAAAGTCCTTTTTGCTAATTAATACTGCGAAATATGTTGCTTATTTTTCTATTGCTGGTTTACAATTTACCTTTCCCCTAATTTTTATACTTTTTTTGAAAATCCCTGGGTCCAGGGTGCAAATTCACAAGTGTGTACCTAATGCTTCGAAATTCTTGCTGAAAGCTACAACTTCCGCCCAAAAACTTGGAGGGAATACTACCATTTGAAATTTATCGGTTTTTCACAGTTATCTCAAAAGACAGTGAAGTCTTTGAAGTGATGCCCGCAATCGTCGTCAAAGAGGTGGCCCTAGTTATATAAATCGGTTGAAACGGGACCGCACCAGTCTTGTGCGGAAATGGTGGGACACCTTAGCAGTGACTGATCGGTGCACAAACGCTTTACCGAAGTTAATTGCACAAGAAATTCTAATGAATGTTCTCATCTGCTACTCACGTGTGCTCAAAAAGAGTGCGTTTTTGACCCCATGTGGCAAAAAAGACGCTGGGAAAAATTGTCCAGTTGAGCAGGTAAGTTTTAACTTTTCCGCCATACAGTACAGTTTCCACTCATACTGGTAAATGGGAAAGTGCTAATGAGTTATTCGATGAATATGCTGTTTCACTCCACGGATTCTGAATTAAAATATTGGTGGTCCGAAACTCTTGGTGAAAAACCGACACTAAGATATCCGGTACCTAATAAATGAGTAAGGCCAGTATAAGCAACCAAAAATAGGCAGCATGGATTTCGAAACGCGGTGCAATTACACAATATGCAAGAACCCGCAGCCAATCACGCCTTCTCCACGGGTTCAAGTGGGCGTCGCAGCCGATGGCCGGTCGTCCCGCCCACTTCGAGAGCGTTCCACTCCCTTCTAGCAACTTTCGAAGTGAGTTGTTATTATAGTTCAGTGACAGTTCTTCTATACTTAGACTAGTGCATCTTTCCACCCCCATCAAAATCGAATGCTTAATACCCTGCTGGGACTGTTGCTTTGGAGCGGCAATAACCTCCTCCAGTTTGCGCATGCAATGCGCTATCGACTAAGGGATGTTGTTGGTGTGATACCGGCTATCGCGATTAGCAAGTGCAAGCGAGCTCGTCGCATGAAATTTGTGAGCCTAACCATAAGAAAGGAGCACATAGGTGTTGAACGTTTAGTTTATCATTTGTTGGGCAAGTTTCAGCTTGTAAAGGTTCTGCGTTCCGCCACCCAAGCGCGCCTAAAAATTGTAGGATCCGTTGTTCGTGCTGGAGGCAACGATATCTGATAATCTTACAATTTTTGTTACCATGATGCAATGTCTGCTTCGCGGAGTTTTACCGTGTTTCATTCGGAACTGAGGAAAGGTCTGACAGGTATGATTACCATCAAAATTGGGAGACCTTCCAACTTCCAGAACTTTTTCTATGAACTTTTAGAGATTTATATGGCCACTAGAAACATTGATTACCACTTTGCAACCACAATCAAGGCGATAACACTAATCCTGGAAACATTTCTGGAAAGGACCGACCTGTCAAGCAATATCAGTTCCTCGTCGCCATCTGGGAAAAATTTTTCCAGGAATGTTTTTAATGTCAATGACTCCACACTGATGCACTGTAAATGAGCATCATTCCACAGGCTCGGTCTAGCTGAAACGATAACCTTCAACATTACATTCCCAAAGAAGAGTATTTGTGAACGCTTCAAATGAACGAGAACCATCTCATTCGACTGTTAAATGCATGCAAAGTAGGATAAGATATAAACAGCGCTCATTGTTTTTATGACGTTCTCCCTGACTTGTATATACATTTTCAAGAATAACACGAATTCTTCTGCGTATGATAATCAAAATTTTTGATTGCCATTTCTACCAAATGAGGATCAGCCTACCAAGTTCTGCGAATTTGCTCTGCAAGCACTAACGCCCACTGCATATTCTGCGCTCTGATTGAGTGTTCGCCTCGGCACGGGGGGGGGGAGGGGGTGGGTTGGAAGAGACTCAGAAAAAAGACAAATTTCGCGCATGTCGCACTTCAGCGGTTTACCGTCGCAGCGGAGATAAGTAATTGCTCCACCTTTACACTCCTAAATTTTTGAATCAGTTCCTTGTTGAGTAGTTTTTCAGAGACATCAGCTACGGCTAAGCAAGCCCCTCCTAACCAACGCTTCACGAAGCCCCGTAATAGCCCACGACCCGTCGAGGGTCCCGTGAGCTACCTGTCCACCACGTTTTGGTGGCCTATTCTTCTGTGTCGTCCGCTTGGGAGGCATTTCAAAAGTTTTTTTTCTTTTCTATGAAATGAGATGTGCACTTCAAATTCAATTGGAGAGCATTCAATTCGGATTTAGCAAAGCGTGATTCATTCCAATGTGGAGACAAAATGGCTATTTCTCATTAGCTCTCTCGTAGTTCAATGAAATATACCTACTGGACCAGATGTACCTACAGTTCTCTACTCTCCCGCATTCATTTTGTGATCAGGTCTACTATTTTCCACCACACTCTGTAGCCCTTCTGTATACTTTCCCGCTTGTGAACTCACCGCTTACACGTAACTTTCCTTTTCTTCAAAAGTAGCAGTCATGATAATTTAGGTGTACGTCTAGAAAGGAGCAGCCTTCAAGGGACAAATTCACGATCAGAATGATGGTCGAAGAAGGAGCAATTCACCTAGCTGAGGACCCGCGGACCTCCTAAGGGTGCGGACTGAAGCCCAATTGGCACCGAAGGAGTTCACCTCGGCGACCTATTAAGGCTCAACTGGCGCGGTGAGCCAGTGCACGTCCACCGATCATATGATCACTCGCCGCAGGTCTATACTTGGCGAGCGATAGAAGTCGCATCAATGCTCGAATCAACGGGCAAGGAAGGGGTCTCATTTCTCGGGTCCTAGGCCGTTTCTCATGGTTTTCCCTTCCTTACATACCACTCTTTAAGGTAATTTGGAATGCGTTGCCTTTCCAGTGTGAATGCGACCTTTAAGCATCGGGAAGCAGGCCAGTGACACACAGCGTATACGGTGATTCGCTAACGACTCCGCGGAGTCGGTAGTAACGAATACGAAGACTCGCTACTAGCGATTCGCTGGATTCGCAAAGTCTGACACTGGCCGTAGCGTGAAAAGTCTCCAAAGCACTACTTAGATCTACTAACCGTACTCATGTACACCGCTTTGCTGCGCACCCCCCTCACCGGATAACGATGGTTTAGAAAAATCGTACCTTTTGATCCTAAGCATGTCTTTTTATCGGGCACCCGCGTCTAATCGACAACTGCTTTACTGGGAAGTGTTCGAGATGGGTGCACAAATAAACATGTACCACTGGTATTCTGAACGCCGACCTTATGAATTTGCATTCCAAATCTGCTGACCGATTTTTTGAATGAAGTTATGGGTGCCTTTCTACACGCATTTCAACCTGTGGCTCTTGAACCACTATTAACTAGGCCAGGCCAACTGGGTCACCGATGTACAGGGGGCCTAAAAAGACATTTTGCCCATGTCACACTTCGGCCCTTTTCCCTTCGCAGAAATTGCCGTCGCTGACGGAGGTTCCTAAGTGAAATATTCCCTATATCCCCCCATGAGTGGACGCAGGCCCTCGTTTACTGTCGTTGCCGTCCTCTGAATATGACGTCATCTGTTATCGTCGTCAAGGGCTACCGTAACTGCTTCAGCCTGAACTGAGCTCTGGTAAGCCAGAGGTCCGTAAGCTGGTAAGTAAGCTTACGGACCTCTGGCTTACCAGAGGTCCGTAAGCTTACTTACCAGCTCTCCTGGCTTGGTAAGCTCTTACACGATTTCGTAAATCGATTCAATATTGGATAGTGTCCTAGAGACATTAGCACCCACTATGCACTCCCCCCCCCCCAAATTCGCTTCTCAATAAAGGTCGTTATGGCACACGATCCTTCGAAGACCCCATTGAGCTCGATCAGTGCACCATGTTTCCCAGTGTTTCACGGCAAATTTTTCTGATGCCGTCCGCTTAGGTGGCCACTGTTAAGATTTTTCATGAAATGAAATGTACTCTTCAATACTAAGTTGGAACCACTCGGTTTGAAAGGATCAGAATGAATTAAACACTTTTATTGCCCCCCCCCCCTCTATCCTGTACAGGATCAAGCGTCCGTTTAGGAGTCCTCGACACGTCGATGGGGAGGGGTCGTATTGGCTCGCTGTAAAAAAGAGAGATCGGGCCGTATCGAAGCAGTAGGATCACCACTGTCAGAGGGCAAACACCAAGGATCTCGACGCCATGGAAGACCAGGGGATTTCCAATAACAACATTATTTCTCACACATGAAAAATAAAATTTTCGTGATTCGAACGGGTCCGCAGTAGCACTTCTTAACTACCTCAGCGATTTATTACGACAAGAAAAAATCGAAGAACGCGAAACTCGCACGTTTTCCAACGTATGTTTTATCTCTTAAATGACCTCCAATATGAAGGGGTGTAGAGAACACAGCTCGTCCCAGAGCAGGCTCATTCATTGCGCGCGCTTCAACTACGGCTCTCTGAAGAGAAAATCTCGAATCAGGAAAAATCAAGAGGATTCTGATAGGGTCCGAACAGAATGGAGCAAGTCTTCTAGTTTATGATGACGTATTAACTTTTCCAATTGGACGAGGATGACGGAGTTATGGCTTTCGAAAGTGCAAAAATTCGCACTCATCATGAATTTTCCTCGTTAATTTTGCAAAATCCTCAACGTGGTCATTTTTTTTAATTCTGGACGTTCAAGCAGACAAAAAAAAACATGAATAGGGCAAATCTTCTAGTTTTGTATGCCACATTAACATTTCAGATTTGACGATGAAGCAAGTTATGGCTTCGGAAAGGGTAAAAACTCGCACCCATCCCGAATTTTCCTCGTTAGTCAACCTAAATTTGCCACTTCTCAATAATTTTCGTAATTTTAGCACTTGTTGGGAAGAGCTCTTCACAAAACTTCCAAATCTGCTTTCAGATTGAGAATTCGTCATATTTGAAGAAAGTTACAATCATCTGAATATTTGTTCAAACTATAATACAATAGTAGATAAGTTGCTCCACAGTCAACGCCAAAGATCAAACAACACATAGCTGGCTAAGGCGGTTACAAGGCTTCTTTCAAACGAAAGGTGGACGTGTAGATTGAAACATACTACTTGCTACAGATTGGGAAGTACTAAAAGTTGGTAAGCCTTCCAAAGGAAATAAACAAAGAAGAGATTTTGTCATAGTATCCCATTTTTAGTGAATATTGGGTTGGGGCATAATATCGTAGAGCTTGCATCTTTCATTTCTTCACACTAACATTAGAAGCAAAAAATAAAAAGCATAAAATCAAACAGTGATGTTCACTCCGTCATTATTCACAACTTTGATTGCATTCCGCAGGAGATCATCGGATATAGAACTAAAAAAATATTGAGCTCGTTTTCTGCATCCTTACTATTCTCAATTTGTACGGAATGAATATGGTTTTAATTCAAGCAGAAAAGCTAGGCTCGGCTAGAGCAAAGTTCGATTCAAACAATGGGTTCAAAAAACTTCCAATTCGGCGTTTTTTCTTTTCTATTCAAACCAAAGAATATCAGCTGCCTAAACGCCGATTTTCGCCATCTGTATTTTCCAACTTCTAACCAGGTACGAATGGTTGGTCGAAGTGGCCATATAGAAAGACCTATACCGATGGAAGCGTTTTTGGACGCTGATCTCGAATCCGCTTTCCAAATCTGCCAAACGATTTCCCGAGTTATGAAGGGAAGTAGTGCAGCGGCAGTAGTCCGGGCTTACGTGCGAGACGTCGAAGGTTAGATTCCCTGACGGGTTCTCTTTTTTGCCTTCGCTGCAAAATAATTGAAAAAGGCTCCCAACTACCTTACTCGATCAACGCTTGCCTCTAGTTCCCGGTGCAAAGACTGCGAGGACTTTCTAATCAGTTTCGGCGGTTCTTACTAAAGACTGCACATGGAGCCCACAGAACTCTTGGCAGACGTCTTTGTTGCAAACATATTGTTGAGATTGTGATATTCGTGTTCCGTAGATTAAAAAATCCTTAGGGACAAGTTTGTCGCCAAATTTGAGATTTCAACCAAATTTCAAATAAACTGGGTGGGTGGGTATCTATCCAATCATCCATCAGCCTATCAACGAAGCCTTTGTATATAGACGTGAAACGATGTTTTTTTTTTGCTTTCTGAAGAGCAAAAGCAGTGTCTGATTTTCTGTTTGCATGATTTCAACACCCGCACTTTATTATTTTCAAATTTAAAGGGTCGCCGTCGTCCAAAATAGGTGAACCCTGGAACTACCGGCTATGGATATGTAGCATCAATGAGTGACTCGCCCTTTTTGAAGTTGATTCAGAATCTCGAATTTTTCTGAAACTGGCCCCAGGAGTTATTGGACTACTTGAACACAGATCTCATATTCGTTCACTCAAAAACGGCTGAAGCGCGCTCTTATACTGGCGCGCCTTAACCTTACGTATTGGCATACAAGTTAGGAAAAATTTCGAAGTTATCTACCTCAAACTCATCCAAAAGCAAGCGGCTGACCAGTGGTGACGGAATCATGTTCACTACTGCCAAACAGTCAGTCACAAAAATGCATGAGGAAAAACACGGCGCGCATCGGAACCACTGACCCCGAAATCCCAAGCCCACCACCTTAACCACTAGGCCACTAGCACACTATAGAGGAGGCTCACTGCTTCGTTCATAAGCCGCCGCTGCTGAGGCCGATTCCCCACTGCGGTAAACTGTGTGAGGGAACAAAAACCTCCGTAATTTCGATCGGCGAATCATTTGGCAGATTTGGGAAGAAGATTCGATATCAGCGTCCGAAACCACATACCATGATATTTGTCTCATTTCATATGGCCACTTCGACCCTTCATCCTTCCCTAGTAAGCTACATACCTAAGTACAACATCAATTTCGAGCGTTTCGTCTGTCGTCTGTCTGTAGTCTGTCGTTCTGTATGCCTGTCACGAAATTCCCTAGCTCCTCGGGATCTGCCTGGAGAGACCGGGTCAAGTGTAGAATAGGTGGGCAAGGTCTCACGAAGTACAAAACATACGTCAGCTAAGCGGAGCCCCGCCCACAGAGGGCGTCGAAATGAACTGTACCAAAGACCAAGATTTCGATTTCAGTGACAAACAACCTAACCGGGCCAAAAAGTGGGTAAAGGTGTGCATTGGTTAAGTCACATTGGATTAGGGAGACCCACCCCGGTGGACGGGGCAATCTTCAAAAAAAGCATGCTTTATAAAAAATTTCATAACTCGGTTGAAAGCCTACAGAACAGAAAACAAATTGGTGTAGGGGAGCAATGTCTGAGGTGCTTCCAGCATACACGACGTTGGCGGAAGTCCGCCCGCAATGGGCGGAGCGCGCTCTGAATTGTACAGCGTTTTCTACAAGTCCTCATAATTCGTGTCGGAGAAGTCTTAGTGAGCCGGAAAAAGGTGGATAGAGTTAGGTGGAGGGGTGGGGGTTAACCGTCACCGGTAGGGGTGGGGGTTAACCGTCACCGGTGGGCGGGGCATGAACAAGGTGAGCGGAGTTTGTGGTGGGAATTCATAACTCGGTTCCAAGAAAAAAGGTGGATATAGGTGAGTGGAGGCCAACCGTCACCGGTGGGGGGGGGCATGATCAAAGTGGGCGGAGTTTGCGGCGTCATAACTCGGTTCAAAAAGTCCTTGAGACCGGGTAAAAAGTGAATTGACTTCGTCTACGGAAGGGAGGTCAACTGCAATTGGTGAGTAGGCGTGGACCAACGTGGGCAGAGTTTGCCCCAAACTCACAATTTAGTTCGGGGAAGTCCAGGAGACCGGGAAAAGCGGGGGTAGAGTTCGACAACGCACGGAAGGACAGGTGCTATTGGTGGATAGAGCGTACACCAAGATGGGCGGAGTTTGCGACGGGAATTCATAACTCGGTTTCATCAAGTACCAGAGACCGGGAAAAAGGTGGATAGAGGTGGGTGAAGGAGCGAAAGTGAATTTCTAATGTCGTGCGGAGGATACACCAAAAGAGCAGGATTCGTCGCCAAAATTATAAATCGGCTCAGGATAGTTCAAAGACTGGGAGATAGGTGAGACATGCTAAGAAATAGGCGGAGTTTACCACGAAGTTCATAAATCGGTCCGGAGGTAGTCCGAAGCCGGGATAAACGGACAATTGATTGACCATTCCTGACAATTGGTGGAGGAAGGAGGGAAGGTCAAAAGCCATCGGTGGATTAAGCATAAGGCAATCGGTTAGAAATCAGCTTGAAAGTCAAATATTCTACGTGTATTGGACCAAATTCGAAAATTTACGCCGCACCAGCCTATATCGCGGCAGAACTGTGCTGTGCGTGCAATGCGTGCGGCGCCACTGGTTAATAATATCATTCTTCGACTTTTCAACCTTGGTACTTCTTGAACGACTTTTTTGGTGGAGGGTGGGGTAGCACGGCCCATTATGACAGTTTTGGGGAAGGACTGAACAACATTGTCATATTAGAACATATAAGAACAAGGATGCCGAGGTTACAAGAAGGAGAGAGAAGCTGGACATTACTTCAAGTCTTTTCATAATTTGGCTTGTGAAGAGGGTCGTTTCATGGACTTAGGTTGGGACTCTGAGAGAGGGGGTGGGTCGTATTTCAAAATTTCAATAGGCTGGGGCTCTGAGAGAGGGGGTGGTCGTATTTCAAAATTTCAATAGGTTGGGGCTCTGAGAGAGGGGGTGGGTCGTATTTCAAAATTCCAGTCGACGCCTCGCTTGACCCTGCTCCTGTATAGCGTCCTCTGATGGCCTAACCCTTAGAGCGGCTGGTTTTCAGAATCGTCATCAGGAAATAAGACTGCCTGGATGGGTTCTGCTGCTTTTTGTGCATTTCTGGCCACAGATGTGTCCTGGATATAATTTCACTCCCAAAATATATTCACGCGCTCAAAGTACATATACCATCAAGTTGTTAAGGAACATGTGTTAGAACCTGTTACATTGGAAAGGAATGTTAGAATGTTTGGATTGAAAACATCGAATTTCCATTTTGTGGGGAAACCATTGCAAGTGTAGTGGTTGTTTCCCTGTACAGGGTTAAAAGAGTCGCCGAGGGCAAACTATCCCGGAGATCAAGTATCTAATCAAACTGAAATTGTGGCCCAACTCTATGAAAGGGAATGACCATCGGAAAACGAAGTCTGGAACTCAAAATCCGAAGGTTCAGGGGCAACGCCAAGAAATTTATCAAAAAAAGTAAGAAAAGATTGATCAGCGATGAAAGAATCTTGACGAATACTTTCAGAGGACGATTCACGATAAAGACAACAAGCAGATAGGAATCACCACGTCGACCTTGTAAACGCTAGCCCAGCCCTTAGGCCATCATTGCAAAATTGGCTACTTAGCTGGCCTGGTTTATATGATGTCATAGCTACCAATGACCTTTGACTGATTGTGCTAATTCTTTGGCATTTATGCATTTTCACTGAGTGATCACGTACGACCGCTCCCCATTTTAGTGCGCCTATCCGTCACTCAACATAGGGCGACATTGTCGCTATAGGATTGTTTCGCGTGCCGAGAAAAGGTACATGACTTCATTTGGGAATCGAAAATTAGATCACAAAGGTGACTAGCGATCAATGTTCAGAAGTTATATGTCATGCTGCACATCTCATATGATATAGCCACTCCGAACTTTTACCCTTCGCCAGTTTTACAAGAAAAACTGTTGACAAATTATCACAACCGCTGCTTCAAATCCACTCCCTAATTCTATTTCCCTCCCCCACAATCAATCTGTTGCGCTTCCTGCTCTCAAAAATGAAAGCAAAGGTGTGAAATGGATCGCCAGAAAACAGAAATTAAACCCGTCTAAAACGCTAGAATCAAGGGTTCCCCATTTTGTAATTCAACAGGAGGGAAAGGATAAATGGCAGAGCACAATAGATGAGAGGGTGTAAACATCTGCAGGTTGGGAATGAGAAGAAAATAAAGCGCAGTCGAAGAGGTCCTGGCGAGACCCTAGCTCACTCTATCGAAGTCATCGTGGGATGTGCCAATAAGTAGTGGAGACTGCTGACCGCTGCGCACGCGAATAGTTTTTATTAGCGGAGATTCTGATGTATTATACAAAAAGAAACATTGGCTATGTACTGCCATTCGTTACGATTCTGATTACTGTTGCTTTTGAAAAACACCAACACACAGCCAGACGTGACCAAAACAGCTGTGCTGTCTCTCACCACCCACTTTAAAAATCCTCAAGCATAACGCATTGCCTTGCTTCGACTTGCGTTAAGAGCAAACTATTCTGACAACACATTCAGAGCATAATCCACGGCTATTACCATGATTAAGAAGAGGGATGGATCCCAGAATCCCAACAAAAATGCACAGACTCAAGATCGAACAAAAATTGAACAGGAACAAAGATCAAAGATCAACAATCGAACAAGAAAGCACGTCAACCGACCGCAGAGAAGTGATTTGATAATTTTTCAACAAACCAATTTTGATCATGCTATCTAGTTTCTCAACGGCATCCAAGTGATCGAAGACGATATCCAAAAAGTAATGTAAAGCATCCAGCTGGAATATAAGAGAAAAGTAACTTGATTGATATGATGAGGCAAAAACCATTTCTGACGTGAATCAATATT
The DNA here is from genome assembly GCA_036418205.1 of Ostertagia ostertagi. NCBI lineage: Eukaryota > Metazoa > Nematoda > Chromadorea > Rhabditida > Trichostrongylidae > Ostertagia > Ostertagia ostertagi. Next base: position 44,861 of record MU868360.1, read on the forward strand.
ACATTCCTCACCTTTGAATCGCCATTGTCGGGTGTTATGACGTCCTCCATAATGGCAGTGAAGTCGTCTAACTCTGCAAATTCAACGTTCGCAGGTTATCATATCGTCATTTCGTCGCAACTATTTCCCGACTCTCCGCGCCACTTCTTGCAAAGCAGGTAGCTGGACACCAACACAATGTCTTAGCGTATGTATAATGTTTTAACCCTTTCCGGACCGCGCACTTTTGCCGTGGCGGGCGCGTGTGGCCGACACCTTTTTATGCTTATCGCCGCGTGCAGCACGACGTATATAAATGTAATATATTTCTCCATCCATGCCATTTTTTATCTCGTTTTTGCACTTGTCATGTCTAAAGGTATCTATGTGGTGAATTTGACTAAAATCTGTTGGATAAAAAACATGATAGGGGCATAATAAGGAAGGCAGGAATGAAAATTGTTCAATCAAAATAAGTTGTAATTGAGAAAAGAGAACCACAAATGTCCAAAACGTTTGGATGCAATAGCATCAGATACAACGTGCACGTGATGGCTTAAATTTTGTTGTATGAAGTGTTTTCAAATAATTTATAACTGTTTTTCCTTGGCTCGAAGTGGAAATCGATTCAATTTTTGGTTATTTTAGGAGCTAGTTTTGGATCCAAGACTAGGTTGTTCCATACGTACGACATGAGAATGTACATAGATATGTAATAACATAAAACATTTTGTCGAGAAATCGAATCCTTGGAAAAATTGGCTCTGACACCCCATGGGTGTCAGGCGGACAGGGAGCAAATTGGGCCTGACACCCCATGGGTGTCAGGTGGTCCGGAAAGGGTTAAAGGTGGAATTCATTAATTATTAGGTACCGGATATCTTAGTGTCGTTTTTTCACCACGAGTTTCGGACCACCAATATTTTAATTCAGAATCCGTGGAGTGAAACAGCATATTCATCGAATAACTCATTAGCACTTTCCGATTCACCAGTATGAGTGGAAACCTCGTACGATTAAAGCAAGGTTTTTTGAGCCGAAAAAGAGAGGTAGGCCGGCTTTGACATCATCTGACAAATCATCCCTCTCACTTGCTAAAATGTTAGGCCTGAACAAAAGAAGTAAGCAGTTAGTCAGAGTAGGGTCTACACTGTATGGCGGAAAAGTTAAAACTTACCTGCTGAACTGGACAATTTTTCCCAGAGTCTTTTTTGCCACATGGGGTCAAAAACGCACCTTTTTGAGCACACGTGAGTAGCAGATGAGAGCATTCATTAGAATTTCTTGTGCAATTAACTTTGATAAAGCGTTTGTGCATCATCGATCATTCACTGCAAAGGTGTCCCACCATTTCAGCACAAGACTGGTGGGGCCCCCTTTCAACCGATTTAACTAGGGCCACCTCTTTGACGACGATTGCGCGCATCACTTCAAAGACTTCACTGTCTTTTGAGACTGTGAAAAACCGATAAATTTCAAATGGTAGTATTCCCTCCAACAATTGCAATGTTGGTTTTTGGGCGGAAGTTGTAGCTTTCAGCACGAATTTTGAAGCATTAGGTACACACTTGCAAATTTGCACCCTGGACCCAGGGATATTCAAAAAAAAGTATAAAAATTAGGGGAAAGGTAAACTGTAAACCAACAATAGAAAACAATAAGCAATTCATAGTATTATTGAGCATAAAAGACTTTCTGAGGTATTGATTTTCCATAGTAATCGGTCCCAAAACTTCCTAAACTCAGAAAAGCGAACTAAGATATACGGTACCTATTAATTTAAAGGTACGATGAAAAATTAGGTCATTGCAAATAAGTTTAAAAATGGTCATTGGAGCAGAGATGAAGAAGAAACCATATGAGACGGCCTGAAACCCAAGAAATGGGACCCCATCTTTCATCGCTGATTTGAGCATTGATGCGACTCTCATCGCTGTGCCCTCTTCATGACTACGCTCTATTGCGCGTCGGCCAGCACCCTAAGGAAGTCCTCATGTCGTCCAACTCTGAATTTTCCCTTTCTTTGGCGTTCATATCGTGGATCGTGAATACCCCATCACTATACAATATAGGAGCTTGCAAAGTAATGGTAATCATCTGCCTGTTCTAAAGCCTACAAATTTTCACTACTGTCATTCTTGACAAGACTGGCAGCCAGGGTGAATATCGGTCGAGGAAATCCTCGACAGGGGGGTCGTGCCTGTCGAGCTGGGTCATGGGGGGGTCGTATTCTTGATGGTCAAAAACAGCAGTGGTATCGTGGTGCAGATAGGTAAGAGGGTATAGCGCAGCAGAAAATGAAAATATCCGAAAAAAAAACATGATATTAATGATATGATATTTTCTTTGCAGGTTCAGTCGCTCCATTCCTTCACCATCATGAGAAGGGCGTATTTGAAGGCAGTACAAAGAATGAAAATGCATCCCCGCCAAGAGGGACTGCCACATGTGCGCACGCGCTGCAAAGGCACCTCCCTGCCTATCGCTCGCTCCTTCTCCCTTAATGCCTCGCTGAGAATGATACTGTTGTTAGGGACCCTGTCGCAAAAACGACAGCACTGAAGGAAAAGCCCTAGGCAAATGAAGTTGTTCTTCAGGTTGTAGGAGTTACGAAATGCTTTTACCACAATGCAGCTTCTGCCAACTAGTCATGATCATATGACACCTTCGAATCGATTGTGCAACATCGAGTGAGGTCGGATTCATGGCCTATACTCAGACAAAATTCGATGATGACGATTACCCCTCTTTCTATTGCTTATAATGGGAGAATGTTTCCTAGACCCATTTCAAGCGGTGCCAACAATTACACTTGCGTGATGAAGAAGGGAGCGGATTTTCAGTTGGCCGGATCCGTCCTCGATACAGACTCGACGCAGATATCTTCTCAACTAGGAAGTGTAGAAGAAAGCTAAAATGACCATCAGAAAGCGCAAACCTTCCGCTTTTCAAAACTATCTTCACTTTTTCAGGATCTCACGTTTTAAGAGAAATATTGCTCTTGAAGTGGCAAAAACTCGCGTAAAAATTTCAGCGTCCTCGACGTTACTCGACGAAATTTGAGAGACCCTATCTTTCTGCATGGAAGACTTTCAGAGCAATTTCAATACTTCTTGAAAACGCGAAATCCAGCTCTATCTAACCCCAACTCAAACTGCTTCAAAGGTTATGATTTGGAAGAATGCAACGTTTTCATTGAGGGTGTAGTTCGACGGTTTTTTTTTTCGGGATTTCAGCAAATCTGACCCTGTGACAATCGCGCCGCAGCTGCCGTTGAATCGGCCGTTAACTGATACACTCGGCTGTTTCGATGTACTCAAGTAGGAATTAGGATTAAATCGCAACCCCGTGCCTTCAGGGTTTCCGTGCATTTCTGAACGAACCCGACTTTGAGGTCACCCAAAGTTAAGGCCTCTTTCCTCGAGTCGATATTTCAGTAAATACACAAAAGTGTACAGCGATGAAAGACAATGCATAGATGACAAGATGAAGCGTCCATAACATTATTTTGCAGAATTTTTTTTGATTTATTTTGCAGGTTTCATTTTGATTAATTAATTAATTGAATTATAATAATTTGCTCTGTTTTGGGGGGTCGTGCCAGGATCGCGATTTCGGGCGGGTCGTACTTCTGCGACCACGTACTCGACACGATTTTCACCCTACTGGCAGCACACTGCATTGAAGCAGCAGTCCCCGCATGGTTTTCACCTTAAACACTAATGGTGTGGGACGATGCGCTGACTCTAGTCAGGAACATAAGAAGTGTAACTGAACAAAAAAAATCACTCTAGAAGGTCGCTAGAAAGGGAGCTGAACGGCTTCCAAGTGGGCGTGGTTGCTCACAAGGGTGGTCGTTCAGGGTGTGTCAAGATTTTCCAAAATGGCTTCTCGCATGGCATTGGGGCTCATATGGGGACCACGGAATCATGGTTCATTTTTCCTGAACGGCCCTCTTCGTACCAGTGAAGGGGTCCCGAGTTCGGTTCCTCGTGGTGACAAACTTGTGCAACTCCAGTTGACGTATCAAAATTCACGCAAAATGGAGTCAGCATGAATAATTAGTACCATATTCATGATTTGGGCAGTCAGAAACCCTTACAACTAGACTTTGATAGAGAAACTGGTGAAAAAGGTGTGACTAGGGCCCTCTTTTCTGGTATTCAGAGGCCGTTCAGGAAAAATTAACCATGGTTCAGTGGTTTCCGCATGTGCCCCTATATCATGCAAAGGACCTTTTGAAAAAGCTTGGCAGGCCCTGAACGACCTTCCTTGTCAGCGGGCTGCAATCCTCTTCGGCCAATTGCCAACCAGGCCCACTTCGGAGCCGTTCAGCTCGCTTTCCAGCGGCTTTCCAGGGGAGTTTTTTGTTCAATAACACTTCTTATGCTCCTGACTAGGCCAGCGCAACGTACCACACCATTCGCGTCGAAGGTATATAAACCCTGCGGATTGTTGCTTTGAGGGCAGAAATATGATGGGAAATTTCCTCCTACAAGTCTCAGTACCATCGATTGTAGCCACTCTGTTAAAAGCTCGTTGAACTTGCGAGAGTACAAAACGCCGTTATTTTTCACGTTCTTCAGTCAGATGATGATTTGTGAGCTTTAGGCAATACTGCACTATTCAACAACCTCAGTGTGGAGGGATGGGGAAGCGAGATGGGTCGAAGAATTTTTTGCGAAAATTTTCCTACGGCGTCACCAAGGGTTGTGATCAGGAATACGATATCCATTTTTGCGTTGGCGCCAGCTGTGTGTCACGACGGCTGTTTTCACAGAATCCTGTTTAAACTTCTGCACAGGGGTTATCTGGTTTCCCAATCTCAAATATAACATTCGTTTTCGGTATTCGCGCTGTATGAGGCATATTTCCTGCACTTCTGATCTCTCTCACTTATAGCGCCTGGGGCCAAGCTAACAAGGAGTTGTAAGGCGAAAGGGTGAAAATCCAGAGTGGTTAAATCAAGCACCGTTGGCAAAAGTTGAAGTGTGTGAGATCACAGGGTGAGTGGCTTACTCACTTTGGGGCCCTCCACTCTCCAGACAGTCCTGATTACATCTAACTAATGAGAGGGCGCAGAAGAGCAAAGACGCCGAATAGCGCCTACGACAGAAACCAAGTTACATTCGTAATCAACATCCTGAATAACCCCTCCGCTAAAGTTCACGGCGAATTTGATGAGAGTCAGTCGCCATTTTGGCGCTGGCGCCAAATAGCTCCAATTCTGCGCTAGCACCAAAAATGGATGTCATGTTCGCGACCACAGCCCCCCCCCCCTTTCGATAACCAACATGGGACAAGTGCCAGAAGAAAGAAGTTCTCACCCATGGACCCTTACTGGGGTTGTATCAGTGCAATAGTGCCGAGCTTTGAACCTCCCATTTTAACGAGAGTTCGAGTAAGGGGGTAGGGTGGGGACGGAGGGAAAAGAGAGGGAAACCATCCTGTTGCAAACGCAAGGGCCAGATGCTTTGCCGTGATTCGTCGCAATGGTGGAAGTGTGAAGGTCTCGTTAATCGAGCTCCGTGGTTCACCTTGGAGCGGTAATTTGCCACATCGGAACTAATGCAACGAACTCCCTACTGTTGGAACCGCGAGAGCTCCGAAGTTTCGTGACAGTAGTGGGTGTTAAATAACAGCTGTGACGATTGACCGTATCCAATTACATGACACAACGCACTTTTGTAACTAACCATTTATTTGCAATTTATGTACAAAATAATGATTGACAATGCGCCAATCAATATACATATAAAAGGTGCTAGAACGACTACTGTAGATTCTAGGCCTCAACCAAGCTAGAGAAAAAGGGACTATCCACAAATCACCTCCCATCTTGTACGATTGAACCATCTTCGCCGGATGTTAAACGTACACTTTTCTCTGAACACAGAAAGGCGACTATCGCGTCAGCCACGCTTGGCCAACGTGCATCTGTACTCGTCTTGTACGAACTACTGCACCCCTACTTTCCATACGGGGAAAGATACACTCTTCATCCGGTGAAGAGAACGAAGCTCGCATCGTGCGACGCTTCAGAGCCAAAGGGAGCCCTCTAGCACGTAGAGTGAATCACCTAGTCGCCCGCAAAGGCCTCGGAAAACTCCCCTCTCGTATTCCGAAAGAGAGCGATCTCCTCACATCCCGTGAGCTCGGCAAATCTCTAGACTGACTGATCAGCTCGATCAGAAGACAGATCGACAGCAGGGGGCGTGGCTTAGGTTTACAGCCATGTGAGGGAATCTCAAGTACCTAGGGATACTAGTCTGCACCTGCATGCACTTTTAAAACCTGTACGAGACCCCATCTCCGTCCGAGATATTGCTCACAAGTTATCTAAACTTGGATGATACAGTAAAACTGACTTAGGCTACCCATATACTACACTACTGTATATAATTCGCTAAGTATGTCTATCTGTGTGTGTGTTTGTGCGTACGTCCGTCTATCTGTCACAAAAATAATAGCGCGGGCACCAGTGGTCGTCAGGAGTTGATTACAAAGAGATATGTATAGGGGGTGTGACGGAAGCAATATTTGGTGGGGTATCTGAATTTGGAAACGCTTGATAAGGGCTGATAAGGAGCGTTAGAATGCAAATATCGCGAAATTCATAGCACAGGCATCAGTTGTAGTCAGGAGTTGGTTCCAAGATTTGATATAGGGGGTGGGACGGTAACATATTTGGTGAGGTATCTGAATTGGAAACGCTTGATAAGGGCTGATAAAGAGCGTTAGAATGCAAATGTCGCGAACTTCATAGCGCGGGCATCAGTAGTCGTCAGGAGTTGATTTCAAGATCCGATACAGGGGGTGGGACGGGAACATATTTGGTGACGTACCGAAATTGATAACAGCTGACAAGGAGCGTTAGAATACAAATGTCGCGAACTTCATAGCGCCGGCATCAGTAGTCGTCAGGTGTTGATTTCAAGATCTGATATATGGAGTGGGACGGGAACATATTTGGTGAGGTACCGAAAGTGACAACTAATAAGGTCTGATAAGGAGGCTAGAATGCAAATGTCACAAAATACATTGCATGCGTCCCAGCGCTGTGAGGCGTTGGTTCCAATATATTGTATGAATGGTGGGATGGGAACATATTTGGCGGGTGACAGAAATGGACACCAAGATAGATGCTGATAAGGAACCTTAGGGAACCTTAGAAGAGAAGGGTAACGGATCTTCTGAAGGGTCATGTTCGATGGGTGGTGATAACAACTTATAAGGGCTGATAAGAAAGCTCGAGTATGGAGGAATCACTGATGTTGTTACCTGGATGCGCGATAACAAATGCTTTCAACTCTTTCTTCGTCGTCACCATCGAGATTCGTTAGACCGCTAATCTCTCTGAGCTTTTCAGGATGGCCGCTGTTTGTGGATAGTGAGTGTTTGTGTTTCTATTTCGATGCCACATTCATAAGAGTAGCAACCGCTAAAGTGTCTACAGGGTGGTCCAAAATTATGAGGACCAAGACATTGTGTCGTTAAAAACGCATAGTAGCTTGATGGAACAAACCAACTTCTGGGAAGTATTGGTAACACTTACCTGAAAGTAATTCCAGAATAGAATTGAGATCTGTCACTTCCCCCGTTAACACGATCCTTCGGAAGAGGGGGATGGCGAGTGCGGTGGCACGCAACTAAGGCGTGTCCAAATGTTTCCAGGCCTTCTGCTCTGCTTTCTTCAGGGGATCAACGTTTTGAGGGGGCATCCATTTACTCATGTCTCCAGGGTGTGAAATACAGAAATCTAGAGCTGTTAGGTGGATGATTCTATTGTAACAATTCTTCGAAAGCAACGAACTCGAAAAATCGCTTTTTGGAGGATATTTGCTTTATTCTAGGGTACTCGGTCCTGTAAGAAGTTCTAAGTAGACTACTCGTGTGGCTTCCTACTCACCACAGATGTGGAGTCTTTAGGGTGTCTGGCTGGGTCTTCATATCAATTTTTTCATTTTGAGAGTACGAAAGTTGACAAGGGAAGAGCAAGT
>MU868360.1:64538-77273 GCA_036418205.1 Ostertagia ostertagi
ATGCTGGCAAATTGCCATGCTGCTGGCAAATAGCCATGCATGCTTGCAAATACATAACTATTTGCCAGCAATCGAAATTGAAGCGCTTCAATTGCGTTCTTATGGAATCGACCTCTAGTCAGCACGCGCTCTGCACAGCGTATGTTGGGCGATCCGCCCCCTCCAAGAGGACTTCGACCCCTTCCAGCGCATTTTAGAGGTAGGTTTTGAAATTAAAGACATTTCCTATAAACTTTAGTTGGGCTGGGGCATGTTTTGACCGCCTAATGACCAAGTAGTTGAAACCCTGCCTGGACTGTTGCTTTAAGATTGCTCCAAAGGTGTGCCCGAATATATTGATTAGGTTCAAAGGAAAGGTAAATATAACCAATCTGTCAACAAAGGTGAGAAGGGGACACGTCGTGGTCGTAGTGTACTTCGGAACCCTCAATATCCCTCTGACAATGAGGCAAGGTGTCGTTAGCAGGAACGGGACGCGACTTTTTTACGCTCCGCAGCGCGAAACATTTCTCGCTGCGGGAACCTCAGCCCACCGCTGATCATGAGTGGACCTGGGCTTCCCGCAGCGAAAGGTTTCGAGTACCCTGCCGCTGATCCTATCCTACGGCTGGGGAGACAGGGTTGTAAGCTAGGACCCACCAATGAGCGCGTGATGCTGTGGCCACTCTTTCTTGTTGAGGCACTCTTCTCTCTAAGGAGTTGCGCGCCTGGAGCCTAAAAACGCAGAGTATAGCTGGTCCTATGACACCACCCTGATCATCCCCCATTCCCCAACCGCAGGATATGGTCACCGGCGGGGACACGTTCACCCGGAGAAAGGATAAGATACAGCCCCATATCAAGTTGCAATGGGAGGAGAGAAGAGGATCCACGCCAAACAAATAACAACTGGATAAGTAATCAGTTGATAATAATGAAATGTCTCTTTTCGAAGCGAAGTAAACACCGACAAACGGGGATAATCAGCTTGCATAAGCAGTAGAGTGTAAACACTTCATTTCTCAGCATTAGAAGTCAAGTAAAATTTTTTTGTAAACATCAATCAAAATTCTCCACAAAAATTAAGAGCACTAAATGCCACGCCTGATCACGTAATCATAACTGAAATCAAGCTCTCAACAAAAGAAAGACTTCGTCTGCAAAGCCTTCCAAGAACACAAGAGTACAGAGGATGGAATCTGAAAATTAATTCGCATCAAAAAATTATCTATGTCCATGTGGAAAGCATTGGAACCTTTTTTGGAAATCAAGGAGACGCGAACGACGGTGACAAACTAGGACAAGATATCTGAACTGTCTTCCATAACGACGACCGCCATATTGACGCTGAAATTCAATAGATAATAAGATTCCCGATAACTTTTGTCCTTGAGGATGAGAGGAAATCAACAAGCATTCCAGCTGTGCTTTATGAATCAGTAAACAGCTGATGGTTACCCAGAAACTGTGAGCATTTATAGTGACACCCGCAGTCCACGAGGGGTATCAGGGACGCAAAATAACTTATCGCAAGCTACGCATTTCCAATCAACACATTCAAAACTGGAGAATACTTTGAAACGATGTCAACTCACCACGACCAATTGATAATTTCGCATCACGTAGTCGCCCAACTTATCTATTTCACCACTGGCTTTGTACTTTAGCATGGCACCCAAGCTTTTCTGAAACAATTTCCCATGCTTGAGCATAAATCAGTCTCCAAAAACGAACGAAAAATCAACTTGCCGTGAGCAAAGACATTTTGTGTAGTTCAGCTACTTCTCTTTTTTGTGGATCTTGTAGTCGTTGCAGACCAGTGAACATCCTAGATGAAGCTGTACAAATTAAAGCTTTCACAGTGAGATAAACTGAATTAGTAATCAATAATTTTCTAGAATTAATAATTACTGATGAAGAAATTTGAAAAGAAGTGAAGTGACTCATGCATAACGGCGGTCGTCAAAGGGTTAACATATGCTATATGCCTTCCGAGAGTCTAAATTCAATGAGTGAAGGGATCAGCCGCACAACAAAGTATATCATGTGAATTGTGCTGTTTCCTATTTACAAGAGCTTGCTCATCACTTTCAAGATTATAACTGTACTCAGGTATGGTGGCTTTGAAGTTGGAAGACACTGGCGGCAATAACCGGCAAATTACAGCAGCATTTCTTTGACATACTAAAAGAAAAAAGTGCCAGAATGGAGGATTTCAAAATTCACCGTTTTCATTGGAAACCGCTCAAATCGACCTCACTTTTTTCGCCCCATTATGAACAATTTATAGCCGTATAAATTGGGGATAATGTGGCTTGAAACGTGCTCGCTCGACACCTTTTTTAATCTAAACCCAGCAAATTTTTGCGCAGTGGAATAAACGTTGTAAATAATGACGAAGAGAACATCGCTGATTAGCTTTACTTTTCTACCAGTTTGGCTGCGCACTCATTCGCTTGCATCACACGGGACTGCACTGATATCAAACAGGATCAGTAATTCCATACTCCATCCTGGCAAACTCCGTCCACTTCGGCTCACGTCCATCCCACTAACAGCGCTTGGACTCCTTTCCTTCGCCAACCCCTACCCACTTTTTCCCAACTTGCGGGAATTCCCTAGTCGAAGCATGAGATTTCATGGCACACTCCGCACACTTAGCGCGCGCCACGTCCACCATCGACATTTGACATCCCCTCTTTTTCAAACCTCCTCCCACTTCTTCAAGGTCTCCGGGACTTTTTGGAACAGAGTTGTAAGTCCGATGGTAAACCCCGCCCACTTCAGCGCACGCCCCACTCACCAATAGCGTTCGAATCCTTTCCTTCGCCAACACCCACCCATTTTTCTCCAAGTTTCCGCGACTTCCCGTGATCGTATAGGCTTGGTGTCCAGTTCCGCAAACTTCCGTGCACGCTACGCCCACCATCAACATTCAACCTCCTCTGCTTCACCAACGCTCGCTCACCCTCGCCTTTCCGGTCTTCGGGACTTCTGGAACCCGAGTTATTAAGACTTGTAATAAACACCGTCCACTCAAGAACACGCTTCGCGCACTGTAGTCGGGCTTTCACTCAGTTCGGGTATGATGAGAAAACCTCGGATATTGCTCTCCTACATCGATTCTTTTCGGCTCCATAGGCTTCCTCTTGACCGCGCTAAGATTCTATATCAAGTACAGCTCATTTAGGAAACGCTCCGCCCACCGCGGGCAGTTCTCACATATTCCACACTCCAACTCAGTGCACAGCTTTGCCCATTTTTTCCGGATGTTCAGGCTGTTCTATAACCGAACGAAACTTCTGCCGCCAGAACCGATCGATTTGGCGCGTGCTCCGCGCACTGTGGGCGGGGCCCCGCTTACCCACGCTTGATCCATGCCCCACCCATTCCAAACACGGACTCTGTAAGTGGTTCTTCAGGTGGTACTGAACCTCGTACGGACGGAGAAACAGACAAGAACACAGAGAGACTTAGCGCATTACATGTAATAGTGATGCTTTGCTTCAAACGTATGTGCCGAATGCAAACGTTACTATGTTCCAACCCAATGCAATCTGTAAGCGGAAGTATCATTATGAGGAGCAATGCAGTCTAGAACCGAGAAAGTCGCTTCAACAGCACCAGACCTAACAATGTGCGCTTTCCGCAATAATTCACCACGTCATCACAGAGCACCATAGCGTAGCTGCACGGTATGGGTCGTTAGGTCAGCCATGAACTGCGACGTTGGAAGACAGAGATTCTTGCATCGAAAACATGAGCAGTCAAAAACGCGCTGGATAAGTGAAGGTGCGACGAAGAGTTGGATTAGTTTTTGGATTTTATGCACAGAGAGACTAATCCATCCTCGTATCGGCAATGATGTATAATAGGCCAGTCAGCCGCTTTGGTTTCGTTCCAGTCATTTCTTTGATCAATTATTCAAACTACTTTATAGAGGGAAGGAAGACGGCAGACTAGTAGAATCAGTTAAAAAGATTAGATAGGAAACCAGAAGATCAAAGGTTTTCAGCAAGTCCCGCTAAAACTAATACAGTATGTGTATTGTTGATGTTTAGCCAAATCGCACCGTTTCAACGACTTCGTCCTCGTTGACGCCGCGTTCCTAAATAAGCTTCTGGAAAATTTGATAATTCGGAAAATCGGCGATTCACTGCTGTACGCCCGAAGAAAGGAACGTGGTTCGAAACACTGAAGGCAGCGTGAGACCGACGTCATAGTCGGCGACGGACAAGCGATGGAGCGATCGCGATCGCTCCATCGCTTGTCCGTCGCTTGCCAATCGCTCTTGGTCGAGCGATTGCGCAATCGCTTGCAAAGTGCACAAGCGACGGGCAATGGCTCTGCTCGATCGATACCGCAGCCGACTGCATTGACTGGGGGCGGGGCCAATCGCCCGTCGCTTGTGCACATTGCGCAATCGCTTGCCAATCGCTCGACCGAGAGCGATTGGCAAGCGACGGACAAGCGATGGAGCGATCGCGATCGCTCCATCGCTTGGTCCGTCGCCGACTATGACGTCGGTCTGACGCTGTCGCGCGTCCCACTCATGCCACCCTCTTCTCGCGCTTGCGCGATTTCCTTCCAATTGCTTGAATTTTTTCAATTTTGCAGTGCAACCGTAAGCAAAAATCTATGAGTCTGCAGTCGCAGATTTTTGTTTATGGTCGCATTGATGTCAGATGTTTTAGCGGCACTATTGCACTATTACAACCCCATTTGTAATCACGGCTATGGCATCCATTTTTGGCGCTGGCGCCAAATTGGCGCCATTTGGCGCCAGCTGGCGCCACAACTGATTATCACCAAATTCGCTGTAAACTTCATAGGGGTTATTTGGGGCCCTGATCACGAATATGACACTGGTTTTTGACATTCGTGCTGTTTAACGCATATTTTCTGCTTTTCTAAGCTTCCTCACCTACCATGCACCGTGTGGCAAAAGGAGAGTTTCGACCACAGTGGAGCGGTCCTACTCACTTGGAGCCCTCCACTATTCAAAGGCTTAGTCCTGATTGCGATCTAATTAGTGCGAGGGCGCAGACGAGCAGGAAATAGGCGCCGAATAGCGCCAACAACAAAAACGAATGTCATATTCGTAATCAGGACCCCAAATAACCCTATACAGAAGTTTACAGCGAATTTAGTGGGAATCAGTCGTGGCGCCACCTGGCGCCAAATGCGCCAAAAATGGATATCATATTCGTGATCAGGACCCTCGATAACCCCCATAGCCGAAGTTTCAGCGAAAATTATTTTTTGACCCATCTCACCCCTAGTGGGGTTGTATAATAATAGTGCAATAGTGCTGTTTTCGGTACAGCATCCAGTGGTCTAAATTGCCGAGCGCAATTAGGGCGACTAAAGTACTCTTTCTGTCTCAACGACTCATACCCTACAACTGCGCAAAATAAGAGAAGATCCTATGGCATTCGCAATGAAGCTCAAAAGTACTAATTAAAAATCAAACAACACGTACTTGAAACACTTCTCAATGTAGCTAAGATCTGCACACTCCTTTGGAGACTGTAACACTTCCCTTAATACGAACGGAATAAGAATTTCGACCGGCCAAACTGAGGAATCCACAGAAACCAGCAAATTTTTTACACAGGCGTTGTCCCCACGTTTCAGAGCCATAAGTAAAGCACTGCTGTCCATGGTGACGGAACAGGCTTTCTAAAATCGAAAACAAAAATCCATTTCAAAGTGCTGTAAGACCGAAACTCTCGCATACCTTTACTTGATGACTTGATAGAAATTTCTGAGCAGAGAGTGTTTGTGTCTGCCGAATTTGTCACAGATCCTACATATCAGATTGCTTGCGTTCAAACCTAGAACGACATTCACTCTGTGACCATTCCAGCATGGGTGTGGTTCACTAGGACAGAAAGCGACTTTTCGCGTTTCGCAGCGCGAAACATTGTTCGTTGCGGGAATCTCGGGTCCACTGATGATTCGCTGCGGGAACCTCGGGTCCACTGATGATCAGCGGTGGACCTGAGGTTCCCGCAGCGGAAAATGTTTCGCGCTGCGAAACGCGAAAAAGTCGCTTTCTGTCCTAGTGAACCACACCCTTCCACCATCACCGCACGGTAGGCGTGGCGCAACAGCCGAAGATGGAGCGGAAGGGTGTGGTTCGCAAGGATAGAAAGCGGATCCCGCTTCACACTACGCGAAAAGCGAAACAGTCACTTTCTGTATTAGTGACCCACACCTGGGCGAGAAATCCCTTCACTTCGAACTGGTGGCATCTCACATCTGATTACATGCTCTTAAAGAAAAAATGAGATAAAATATTCTTTGCAGGTTCAGTCGCTCCACCAGATGTTACGTATTTATCCCACCCTGCGCCCGTGCGATTGCGTACAGCAGGCGATTACAGTACTCTCACGGCTAGTTCCGCTATCGTTGGCACCCTGTTTTCGATTGAATAACTACGGGTAGAACTTGTGATGAGAGGAAATAATAAGACTAGATGACTTATATCTAGTCTAGCAGTTTTTTGCATATATCTTCGAGATGTCAGCAGTGAATATTTGTGGTAGTGGATATAAAAAAAATTCCTATCTCCTATCCAGCAAAAGTGGAAGCGAACACTGAACATAACATTTAATGCAAAATGATTGGAATCGTGGAGAACAGTTTTCCCATTGATAGCGCAATAGTTAAGCTTTTGCTCACAGCTTACGTAAAGAACTGCTATTATCTTCCAACGCAGAAGCTGTAAAATCCCACACAAGGTTGGCGAATAAAAGCGCCAAGCCATCATGCTCCTCCCCACCCCCTGCTGGTCCCCCTAGTACTAGGCTGTGAGTCTAGGGGGATGTGTAAGCAGTTTTCATTACCCTCAAAGTTCATCCTCTTCTCCAAGGCTCAGTCAGTCGTCTAGACTCAAAAGGATCTCTTTTTTGAGTCTACTAGCGCCTCAAGAAACTAATTCGCAACAGTAACGCATCCTCACAAGGATTTCTATGTCTATGGAAATATCTACAAGTGCTAATAAATCAACTAACAACTCGAAAACAAGGTGGCCGTGAGACGCAACTACTAAGCAGTTCATGATGAAAACTACCTCACGAATTAGAACTCTCTCTTCCCTCAGGTGCCAAGTAAACTTCGTCCCCTCGAGTCCCTCACTGCACTGGTACAATGCATAATGGCATCAATGATTGTTCTAGTGCGGAACATTATAAATACGCTAGCACATTACCCTATTTTGCATGTTAAGAAGTAAATGACATGAGGAATTAGAGTGGTTTCCAGGCGCGCACATGGTGTTCCAACGATATGTAGAGCATCTCTCGGTACCCGTCACCTATCTGAAAGGAGAAATGCATGGCTCAACTCAGTATTACAATATTCGGAGCTGTGCTAGTTATGAATTGATTAATCTTTCAATCCTTTCATCACGAGCCCACCCAGGGTCGGTCCTATCGTTGTTACTTTTCGAAAAATTTTTACGACCCCCCTCCCCCAAGGTGGATTTGGTACGACCCCCTTTTCGACCCTCGACCACCATATTCCTCTCTATAGTATTTAATTCTGGTACCACTCAACCCACCAAACTCCGCCCACTTTTTCCTCCAAAAATGCCGTCGAGCGGGGGGGGGTATAGTCACTCTGAAACAGTAAAAATTACCTAAATTCCCACAAACTTCATCAAAATACGACCCCCCGTTGCTACTTGTAGCAACGTAGGGTTGACCCTGGCCCCACCTGTGATCATCAGTTACAAATGTCAACGCCAGTAGAACTAGGCGTGGGTGTACTGTAATCGCTTGCGGTACGCAATTGCACCGGCGCAGGGTGGGATATATACGTAACATCTCTGGGCCCACTCCCTCGCCCTTAATACCTAGTTGAAAATGACGCAGTTGTTAGGGAGCTGTCGCAATCCGGCAAGAGTTCTGGAAAGACCATGGGCAAATGAAGCTGTTCCTTAGGTTACAGGAGTTACGAAATGTGTTTACTACAATGCAGCTTCTGTCAACAGGTCATCATCATATGAACACCTTTCAATCGATTCTGCAACTTGAGTGGAGGTCGGATGCATGGCCTATACTGAGACAGAATCGGATGATGACGATTGCCCCTTTTCTTGTCGCTTATGTTGGGAGAATGTATTCTAGACACATTTCGAGCGTTGCCAACGAATTACACTTGCAATGGTGAAGAAGGGAGCGGCTTTTTGAGCGGCCGAGAATCATCCTCGATAGATCCTCGACGCAAATATCTCCTCAACTAGAGAATGTAGAAGGAAGCTAAACATACTGTTAGAAAGCGCAAACCTTCCGCTTTCCAAAACTGTCTTCCTTTTCAAGATCTTGCGAAATTAGAGAGATATTGCCTTTTAAGTGGCAAAAACTCGCATGAAAATTCAGCATCCTCGACGCTGCCTCGACAAAATTTGAGAGACCCTATCTCTTCGAGTGTAAAGCTTTTAGATCAATTTCAATATTGCCCGGTAGTAGCAAATCCAGCTCTATCTAACCCTACCACATACTGCTCCAAAGGTTATGAAATGGGGAATGGAACCTTTTCATCGAGAGTGTAGATTTCGACGGTTTCGAGCGGGGTTTCGGCAAATCTGACCCACGGATAAACCGCGCTGCAACCGAATGCTTTGCTGTGCATTGATGGAACTCGCTTATTCACATCAAATCAAAGTTAGAGGGGTCGTATCAAGATCCCGATCTGAGGGGGGGGGGGGTCGTACTGATCTGACCACGTCCTCGACACGATTTCACCCTGGTCGGGATTGAATTGATGCTTTATTTTGTTCAAACATTAGGCAAGGGTGCAATGAGGAACATTAGTGAGGAGAAAAAGCAAAAAGCACCATAGAAAACACTAAATTTCCCTTAGGAGGCCGGCCGTAGTACGACGGAGAGACACAGCGCTGCGAGGAGAGGGAGAACGCGAGAGATAGTACGTCGTACGCGAGAGGACGCAGAGACCACGTATGCCGTGGTGGATTACGCTGGCAGCGCGGGCAGCGCGGCGGGCAAGGCCTTAGCGCCATTGCCGCGCACTTTTGGGTCGCGATAGTGTCGCGCCCTCAGTGCTTGGGGAGGGGAGAGGGACTTCAGATGCAGATGACCTCACGCTACCCATGTCACACCTGGCAAATAACGTGTCCTAGCAATCGCCTTCGGGAAGACTCGGTTTAATTGGCTACGTAGACTGCTGCAATTACATATCACGTTACAGAAACTCAGAAGTTTCATAAATAAAGAAATTGGCTGTAACCCAACAAAATCGCAAATTACAATGTAAAGGTCGAATCTTAGAATAACTCAGTAAACTTTGGGAATAATCCAAGAAGTCACACCTTTTAGTGATGCTGAAATAACACTAGAAAATTTGAAAAAAACAGCTTAATAAGTTTATTTTGTGCCTCACTTACTATGTCATTTTTCACTCTCAAGAAACCATATCCAATCAGAGTGTTCCACTATATTCTCCCCTTTACCATCTTTATGATAATTAGCGATCTCAACATGGCGAGCCGACTTCAGTTTCAGAAGGCTCACTTACCGATTCATTTCTGCACCTCTCAATCCTTCCGTAAATGTCTGCCAGCTAGGTTGTGCTGCAACAATCCGATAAAGCGATATTTAGAAGATGGTACTACGCCTAGAGTAGAGGATTTTCCATTAAAGCGGCAAGTGTTTCTTTGAGTTTTTCAAAATTCACCCCCACAAAAGGAGCAGTTTTGAAGCGCTCCAATCGCTTTTTGTCTCAACAATAAACCAATCACGAGCTCGGCAGGAAACACATACTGTGATGCAATGCCAACACTATAAAACTTGGTAGCCTTCAGGTTATTAAGTTCATTTCATTCAGTTCAGTTCAACTTGGTATTAAGTTCAATTAATATAGCTTAAAAGGACGAATTTACGATGGAAAAGCAACCCATTCCAAATTGAGGTAGAGATGGTGAGTAGTACCAGAAAGAAAGCGAAACCACGAAAAACGGCCCAGAACCGGAGAAATGGGACCCCTTCCTTGTCCGTTGATTTGAGCATTGATGGGACTCTCATCGCTTTGCCCTCTTCAACCCTACGCTCTCTCAGCTATCTAATCACTCGCCACCTATTGTACTACGGCGAGTGATCAGACGATCGGTGGGCGGAGATCGCCGAACTCGCCAACTTTGAGCCATGCTAGATCTTACAAGGGAAGGATACCAGGTCGAAGTGGCCATTTGTAACGAGACATACACCACTAGATGTGTTTTTGGACGCTTATCTCAAATCTGCTCTCCAAATCTGCGAAACGACTCTTTGAACGTAGTTATGAAGCGAGATAGTGCAGTGGCAGCGGTGCGGCTCAACGAACGAGAGGTCGTGAGTTCGAGTTCTTGGCGAGTTCTCACTTTTGCTTTTCTTGTGAACGTTGTTTAAGGGACTCTTATCCATGCTAAGTTATCAGCGATTGCCTATAGCACAAGTAAACAGAGCTGGCGAAGAACTTGGACACTGTGCGCGCCAGTTGCAAATGACGGCCTCGGGACACCGCGGTTCGTACGCACACGCGTCCAGGCAAATTGAGTGCAAGCCAAAGGTGTATTCGTAATTCGGCCGTCAGATCCCTGTCAAAACTTTTGTCAAGTCGAAAAATTTCGACGCGGAGGGGTCGAAAATTGTGGGCAGTCAATTTATCGTATCCATTCGACCGACTGTCAGGCCTGATCGTGTGCATTGATTAAATTTTCAGGTCATTATTGAAAAGATGAAACAGATATAGTTGCCCTGCGCTACCATGCTTCGTGTATCAAAGATTAATAATGATATCTTTTTCATGTGACACGTTGTGCCCAGGGTGAGAAGGGTGTGTGGCCGGGCAGAGGTAGCACCTACGATCTTATGACGGCTTTGACATTGGGTTCAAAGTCGCTTATCTAGAATTAGCTTCAAGACTTGTTTGGTCCGCTTGAGCAAGCATCTCTCTTTGGAGTTCAGCCATAGTAGGATATTTACGTCACTTGGTGGGCGTAGAAACACCCGACAGTGGTCGAAACATTACGAAAAAGTGGAATGCGTTAAACAAACCCCTCTAAACATGCGTTAGCTTTGGACGCAGTGAAAATTTCAACACTGAATAATTTTTTATATTTAAATTAGACCTAATTACAAAAAGCAAAAAATCCATGCCCAGCAAGATCCCATCCATGGTCTTACCACTGGAAGCCGCCAACACTACCACTCGGCCAAGCCGCCGCTGGAAGCCGAGCTCTGCCGGAGTCTCTTACAGTGGGCTTTCATTCGAAACAACCTCCGTAACACTTTTCAGAGAATCGTTTCGCAAATTTGGAGAGTGGATTCGAGATCAGCGTCCGAAAACACATCTCTGAGTATAGGTTTCATTACGGATGGCCACTTCGACTTGGTATCCTTCCCTTGTCAGAGGTCAAATCTTTCGATGCCGATTGCGTGTCTGTCCGCACCCTCAAGAGATTCACCGCTCTCCCCACTAGGCGATTTCTCCCTTCCTTCGACCTTCGTTCTTTCCGTGCAATCCTCCTTTAAATCAGCGATCAGGATAGCAGTGAACCACCTAATAGCTATTCTACTCAGTTCGACTGTGTGAGCATTACATATTTTATTTCCTCCACCATATAAGTAAAAACATACATCTCACCTCACCTACAGGCAAAGTAGTTCAATGTGTGTGACCTTGTGAATGGGTTAATGTAATAAATTCCATGTTCTATACAATCTACACTAGCCT
Organism: Ostertagia ostertagi; assembly: GCA_036418205.1. Lineage (NCBI taxonomy): Eukaryota > Metazoa > Nematoda > Chromadorea > Rhabditida > Trichostrongylidae > Ostertagia > Ostertagia ostertagi. The sequence goes on from MU868360.1 coordinate 76,257, forward strand.
AGGATGAGTCCGACAAGGAGAGGTCAGCAGTCAGCGTTCGCAATTAAGTGTCCCCACAGGCAGGTGAGAACTTCTGGGAAGAACTTCTGCTGGTTGCCTGGGTGTGGGTACTTAGGACAGAACGCGACTTTTTCGCTCTTCGCAACGCGACATCGCGCGGCAGGCTGGCGCACCCGTAGCGAAAACAACTACGGTATATAAGAACGCGCGATTGGAGCGCGATATTTGTGTCGGCTTTGATTGCGACAAGGAGTTTGAAGCTTAATAGCCATGGATTTGATAATGAACGAGGAAATGGTAACCAGAAGTGGACCGCTAACTAGCAGTGAAGAGGGAGGTAGGTTATTTTTGCAGAGATGGATGGTAGAGCTTCTGGAGAACCTGGAAGAGGAATGGTTGATGGACGTTTGATGAGACGACTGTAAACTTCTGCATAGGGGTTATTTGGGGCCCTGATCATGAATATGACACTAATTTTTCCCATTCGTGCTGTTTAACGCATACTTTCTGCTTTACTAAGCTTTCTCACCTACAGCGCCTACGACTAAGCAGGGGAGGGGAGTGAAACTCCGGAGTGGGTAAACCACGCACCGTGTGGCAAAAGTTGGAGTGTGTCACACCACAGGGGAATGGCCTACCCACTTTGGAGCCCTACACTACTCAAAGGCTTAGTCCTACTGCGATCTAATTAGTGCGAGGGCGCAGACGAGCAGGATGCAGGCGCCGAATAGCGCTAACAAGAACAATCAGGACCCCGAATAACCCCTATACAAAAGTTTAAAACGAATTTAGTGGGAAACAGTTGTGGCGCCACCTGGCCCCAAATGGCGCCAGCGTCCAAAGATGAGTATCATATCCGTAATGAGGACAGAAGCGTTTCGTAAAAGATGTTATACCCTTATGCAGAAGTCTATACAACAATATGAACCCACAAAATGCAAGCACAAGCGGCCCTATCAAACCCTTTTTCACCGATAATTCGTAAAACACCATTTTAATGGTATCGCCCGAAACTTG
>MU868360.1:79690-99031 GCA_036418205.1 Ostertagia ostertagi
TTTCAAACCTCCTCCCACTTCTTCAAGGTCTCCGAGACTTTTTGGAACAGAGTTGTAAGTCCGATGGTAAACCCCGCCCACTTCAGCGCACGCCCCACTCACCAATAGCGTTCGAATCCTTTCCTTCGCGCCAACACCCACCCATTTTTTCTCCAAGTTTCCGCGACTTCCTGTGATCGTATAGGCTTGGTGTCCAGTTCCGCAAACTTTCCGTGCACGCTACGCCCACCATCAACATTCAACCTCCTCTGCTTCACCAACGCTCGCTCACCCTCGCCTTTTCCGGTCTTCGGGACTTCTGGAACCGAGTTATTAAGACTTGTAATAAACACCGTCCACTCAAGAACACGCTTCGCGCACTGTAGTCGGGCTTTCACTCAGTTCGGGTATGATGAGAAAACCTCGGATATTGCTCTCCTACATCGATTCTTTTCGGCTCCATAGGCTTCCTCTTGACCGCGCTAAGATTCTATATCAAGTACAGCTCATTTAGGAAACGCTCCGCCCACCGCGGGCAGTTCTCACATATTCCACACTCCAACTCAGTGCACAGCTTTGCCATTGTTTTCCGGATGGTTCAGGCTGTTTTTTTTTGTTCTATAACCGAACGAAACTTCTGCCGCCAGAACCGATCGATTTGGCGCGTGCTCCGCGCACTGTGGGCGGGGCCCCGCTTACCCACGCTTGATCCATGCCCCACCCATTCCAAACACGGACTCTGTAAGTGGTTCTTCAGGTGGTACTGAACCTCGTACGGACGGAGAAACAGACAAGAACACAGAGAGACTTAGCGCATTACATGTAATAGTGATGGCTTTTGCTTTTCAACGTACTATGTGACCGAATGGGCAACAGGGGTATATGTTCCACCAATGCAATCTGTGTAGGGCGAAGTATCATTATTGAGGAGCAATGCAGTCTAGAACCGAGAAAGTCGCTTCAACAGCACCAGACCTAACAATGTGCGCTTTCCGCAATAATTCACCACGTCATCACAGAGCACCATAGCGTAGCTGCACGGTATGGGTCGTTAGGTCAGCCATGAACTGCGACGTTGGAAGACAGAGATTCTTGCATCGAAAACATGAGCAGTCAAAAACGCGCGTTCTACTGGATAAGCGAAAGGTGCGACGAAGAGTTGGATTAGTTTTTGGATTTTATGCACAGAGAGACTAATCCATCCTCGTATCGGCAATGATGTATAATAGGCCAGTCAGCCGCTTTGGTTTCGTTCCAGTCATTTCTTTGATCAATTATTCAAACTACTTTATAGAGGGAAGGAAGACGGCAGACTAGTAGAATCAGTTAAAAAGATTAGATAGGAAACCAGAAGATCAAAGGTTTTCAGCAAGTCCCGCTAAAACTAATACAGTATGTGTATTGTTGATGTTTAGCCAAATCGCACCGTTTCAACGACTTCGTCCTCGTTGACGCCGCGTTCCTAAATAAGCTTCTGGAAAATTTGATAATTCGGAAAATCGGCGATTCACTGCTGTACGCCCGAAGAAAGGAACGTGGTTCGAAACACTGAAGGCAGCGTGAGACCGACGTCATAGTCGGCGACGGAACAAGCGATGGAGCGATCGCGATCGCTCCATCGCTTGTCCGTCGCTTGCCAATCGCTCTTGGTCGAGCGATTGGCAAGCGATTGCGCAATCGCTTGCAAAGTGCACAAGCGACGGGCAATGGCTCTGCTCGATCGATACCGCAGCCGACTGCATTGACTGGGGGCGGGGCCAATCGCCCGTCGCTTGTGCACATTGCGCAATCGCTTGCCAATCGCTCGACCGAGAGCGATTGGCAAGCGACGGACAAGCGATGGAGCGATCGCGATCGCTCCATCGCTTGGTCCGTCGCCGACTATGACGTCGGTCTGACGCTGTCGCGCGTCCCACTCATGCCACCCTCTTCTCGCGCTTGCGCGATTTCCTTCCAATTGCTTGAATTTTTTCAATTTTGCAGTGCAACCGTAAGCAAAAATCTATGAGTCTGCAGTCGCAGATTTTTGTTTATGGTCGCATTGATGTCAGATGTTTTAGCGGCACTATTGCACTATTACAACCCCATTTGTAATCACGGCTATGGCATCCTTTTTGGCGCTGGCGCCAAATTGGCGCCATTTGGCGCCAGCTGACGCCACAACTGATTATCACCAAATTCGCTGTAAACTTCTGAATAGGGGTTATTTGGGGCCCTGATCACGAATATGACACTGGTTTTCTTGACGCTCGTGCTGTTTAACGCAATATATTTTTCTGCTTTTCTAAGCTTCCTCACCTACCATGCACCGTGTGGCAAAAGGAGAGTTTCGACCACAGTGGAGCGGTCTACTCACCTTGGCACCCTCCACTATTCAAAGGCTTATTGTTAGTCCTGATTGCGATCTAATTTGTGCGAGGACGCAGTTGGGCAGGAAATAGGAGCCAAATAACGCCAAAAACAAAAACGAATGTTATTTTCGTAATCAGGATACTAAATAGCACTATACAGAAGTTTACAGCGAATTTAGTGGGAATCAGTCGTGGCGGCACCTGGCGCCAAATAGCGCCAAAAATGGATGCATATTCATGATCAGGACCCTCGGTAACCCCCACAGCCGAAGTTTCAGCGAAAATTATTTTTTGACCCATCTCACCATTAGTGGGTTTGTATAATAATAGTGCAAATAGTGCTGCTTTTCGGCTACAGCTCCAGTGGGTCTAAATTGCCCCAGCGCAGATTAGGGCGACTAAAGTATGCTTTGTTCTGTCTCAACGACGCATTAACCTAAACTGCGCAATAGAGAAGGATCATATGGCTTGCGCGAATGGAAGCTCAAAAGTACTAATTAAAAATCAAACAACACGTACTTGAAACACTTCTCAATGTAGCTAAGATCTGCACACTCCTTTGGAGACTGTAACACTTCCCTTAATACGAACGGAATAAGAATTTCGACCGGCCAAACTGAGGAATCCACAGAAACCAGCAAATTTTTTACACAGGCGTTGTCCCCACGTTTCAGAGCCATAAGTAAAGCACTGCTGTCCATTGGTGACGGAACAGGCTTACTAAAATCGAAAACAAAAACCATTTCAAAGTGCTGTAAGACCGAAACTCTCGCATACCTTTACTTGATGACTTGATAGAAATTTCTGAGCAGAGAGTGTTTGTGTCTGCCGAATTTGTCACAGATCCTACATATAGATTGCTTGCGTTCAAACCTAGAACGACATTCACTCTGTGACCATCAGCATGGTTAGTTCCTAGGCAGAAAGGACTTTTCGTTTCGCCAGCGCGGAACATGTCGTTGCAGGATCTCGAGTCCGCTGATGATTCGCTGCGGAAACCTCGGGTCCACTGATGATCAGCTGTGGTCCGAGGTTCCCGCAGCGGAAAACGTGTCACGCTACGAGAGGCGAAAAAGTCGCTTTCTGTCCTAGTGAAGCACACCCTTCCAGCATCACCGCACGGTAGGCGTGGCGCAACAGCCGAAGATGGAGCGGAAGGGTGTGGTTCGCAAGGATAGAAAGCGGATCCCGCTTCACACTACGCGAAAAGCGAAACAGTCACTTTCTGTATTAGTGACCCACACCTGGGCGAGAAATCCCTTCACTTCGAACTGGTGGCATCTCACATCTGATTACATGCTCTTAAAGAAAAAATGAGATAAAATATTCTTTGCAGGTTCAGTCGCTCCACCAGATGTTACGTATTTATCCCACCCTGCGCCCGTGCGATTGCGTACAGCAGGCGATTACAGTACTCTCACGGCTAGTTCCGCTATCGTTGGCACCCTGTTTTCGATTGAATAACTACGGGTAGAACTTGTGATGAGAGGAAATAATAAGACTAGATGACTTATATCTAGTCTAGCAGTTTTTTGCATATATCTTCGAGATGTCAGCAGTGAATATTTGTGGTAGTGGACATCAGATCAAAAAATTCCTATCTCCTATCCAGCAAAAGTAGGAAGCGAACACTGAACATAACATTTATGCAAAATGATTGGAAGTGTGAAGAACAGTTTTTCCAATTGATAGCGCAATAGTTAAGTTTTTTGCTCACAGCTTACGTGAAGAACTGCTATTATCTTCCAACGCAGAGCTGTAAAATCCCACACAAGTTTGGCGAATAAAAGCGCCAAGCATCTGCTCCTCCACCCCTGCTGGTCCCCCTAGTACTAGGCTGTGAGTCTAGAGGGATGTGTAAGCAGTTTTCATTACCCTCCAGGTTCATCCTCTTCTCCAAGGCTCAGTCAGTCGTCTAGACTCAAAAGCGATCTCTTTTTTGAGTCTACTAGCGCCTCAAGAAACTAATTCGCAACAGTAACGCATCCTCACAAGGATTTCTATGTCTATGGAAATATCTACAAGTGCTAATAAATCAACTAACAACTCGAAAACAAGGTGGCCGTGAGACGCAACTACTAAGCAGTTCATGATGAAAACTATCTCACGAATTAGAACTCTCTCTTCCCTTAGGTACCAAGCGAACTTCGTCCAATCGAGTCCCTCACTGCACTGGTACAATGCATAATGGCATCAATGATTGTTCTAGTGCGGAACATTATAAATACCTAGCACATTACCCTATTTTGCATGTTAAGAAGTAAAATGACATGAGGAATTAGAGTGGTTTCCAAGCGCGCAATGGTTTTCCAACGATATGTAGAGCATCTCTCGGTACCCGTCACCTATCTGAAGGAGAGAAATGCATGGCTCAACTCAGTACAATATTCAATATTCGGAGCTGTGCTAGTTATGAATTGATTTTATCTTGGTCAATCTTTGCATACAAGCCCACCAGGGTCGGTCCTATCGTTGCTACTTTTCGAAAAATTTTTACGACCCCCCTCCCCAAAGGTGGATTTGGTACGACCCCCTTCTCGACCCTCGACCACCATATTCCTCGCTATAGTATTTCATTCTGGTATCACTCAACCCACGAAAACTCCGCCCACTTTTTCCTCCAAAAATGCCGTCGAGCGGGGGGGGGGGGTATACCACTCTGAAACAGTAAAAATTTACCTAAATTCCCTACAAACTCATCAAAATCACGACCCCGTTGTACTCTGTACAGAACGTAGGGTCTGACTGGCCCCACCTGTGTCTCAGTTAAAAATGTTCAACGACGTTTACTCGTCGTGGGTGTACGTGCCGCTCAGCGGTACGCCATGGCGCCGGCGCGGGTGGGATTATGATGAAGTCACATCCATGGGGCCGCTCCTCGCCCTTAATACCTCGTGAAAATGAGGCAGTTGTTAGGGAGCTGTCGCAATCCGGCAAGAGTTCTGGAAAGACCATGGGCGAATGAAGCTGTTCCTTAGGTTACGGGAGTTACGAAATGTGTTTACTACAATACAGTTCTGTCAACAGGTCATCATCATATGTGTAACACCTTTCAATAGATTCTACAACTTGAGTGGAGGTCGGATGCATGGCCTATACTGAGACGAGATCGGACGATGACGATTGCCCTTTTCTTGTCGCTTATGTTGGGAGAATTTATTCTAGACACATTCCAGCGCTGTCAACAAATTACGTTTGCAATGGTGAAGAAGGGAGCGGCTTTTTCAGCGGCCGAGAATCATCCTTGATAGATCCTCGACGCAAATATCTCCTCAACTAGTCGACCTAGAAGGAAGCTAAACATATTGTTGAAAAGCGCAAACCTTCCCTTTCCAAAACTGTCTTCGCTTTTCGAAGTTCCTGCGAAATTAGAGAGATATTGCCTTTTAAGTGGCAAAAACTCGCTTGGAAAATTCGCATCCTCGACGCTCCCTCGACAAAATTTGAGAGACCCTATCTCTTCGAGTGTAAAGCTTTTAGATCAATTTCAATATTGCCCGGTAGTAGCAAATCCAGCTCTATCTAACCAAACCTCAGACTGCTCCAAAACCTATGAAAAGGAGGAATAAAACCTTTTCATCGAGAGCGTAGATTCGACGATTTCGAGCGGGGTTTCGGCAAATCAAATCACCCACGAAAACCGCGCTGCAACCGAACGCTTTGCTGCGCATTGATGTAACTCGCTTATTCACATCAAGGCAAAGGTAAGAAGGGTCATATCAAGATCCCGATCTGAGGGTGGGGGGGGGTGTACTGATCTGACTACGTCCTAGACACGACTTTCACCCTGGTCGGGATTGAACTGATGCTTTATTTTGTTCAAACATTAGGCAAGGGGTGCAATGAGGAACATTAGTGAGGAGAAAAAGCAAAAAGCACCATAGAAAACACTAAATTTCCCTTAGGAGGCCGGCCGTAGTACGACGGAGAGACACAGCGCTGCGAGGAGAGGGAGAACGCGAGATAGTACGTCGTACGCGAGAGGACAGAGACCACGTATGCCGTGGTGGATTACGCTGGCAGCGCGGGCAGCGCGGCGGGCAAGGCCTTAGCGCCATTGCGCGCACTTTTGAGAGGTCGAGATGGTGTCGCGCCCTCAGTGCTTGGGGAGGGGAGAGGGACTTCAGATGCAGATGACTCACGCTACCCATGTCACACCTGGCAAATAACGTGTCCTAGCAATCGCCTTCGGGAAGACTCGGTTTAATTGGCTACGTAGACTGCTGCAATTACATATCACGTTACAGAAACTCAGAAGTTTCATAAATAAAGAAATTGGCTGTAACCCAACAAAATCGCAAATTACAATGTAAAGGTCGAATCTTAGAATAACTCAGTAAACTTTGGGAATAAAGGTTTTTAGCAAAACTTCCAAGAAGTCACACCTTTTAGTGATGCTGAAATAACACTAGAAAATTTGAAAAAAAACAGCTCAATAAGTTTATTTCGTGCCTCACTTACTATGTCATTTTTCACTCTCAAGAAACCATATCCAATCAGAGTGTTCCACTATATTCTCCCCTTTACCATCTTTATGATAATTAGCGATCTCAACATGGCGAGCCGACTTCAGTTTCAGAAGGCTCACTTACCGATTCATTTCTGCACCTCTCAATCCTTCCGTAAATGTCTGCCAGCTAGGTTGTGCTGCAACAATCCGATAAAGCGATATTTAGAAGATGGTACTACGCCTAGAGTAGAGGATTTTCCATTAAAGCGGCAAGTGTTTCTTTGAGTTTTTCAAAATTCACCCCCACAAAAGGAGCAGTTTTGAAGCTCCAATCGCTTTTTGTCTCAACAATAAACCAATCACGAGCTCGGCAGGAAACACATACTGTGATGCAATGCCAACACTATAAAACTTGGTAGCCTTCAGGTTATTAAGTTCATTTCATTCAGTTCAGTTCAACTTGGTTATTAAGTTCAATTAATATCGCTTAAAGGACGAATTTACGATGGAAAAGCAACCCATTCCAAATTGAGGTAGAGATGGTGAGTAGTACCAGAAAGAAAGCGAAACCACGAAAAACGGCCCAGAACCGGAGAAATGGGACCCCTTCCTTGTCCGTTGATTTGAGCATTGATGGGACTCTCATCGCTTTGCCCTCTTCAACCCTACGCTCTCTCAGCTATCTAATCACTCGCCACCTATTGTACTACGGCGAGTGATCAGACGATCGGTGGGCGGAGATCGCCGAACTCGCCAACTTTGAGCCATGCTAGATCTTACAAGGGAAGGATACCAGGTCGAAGTGGCCATTTGTAACGAGACATACACCACTAGATGTGTTTTTGGACGCTTATCTCAAATCTGCTCTCCAAATCTGCGAAACGACTCTTTGAACGTAGTTATGAAGCGAGATAGTGCAGTGGCAGCGGTGCGGCTCAACGAACGAGAGGTCGTGAGTTCGAGTTCTTGGCGAGTTCTCACTTTTGCTTTTCTTGTGAACGTTGTTTAAGGGACTCTTATCCATGCTAAGTTATCAGCGATTGCCTATAGCACAAGTAAACAGAGCTGGCGAAGAACTTGGACACTGTGCGCGCCAGTTGCAAATGACGGCCTCGGGACACCGCGGTTCGTACGCACACGCGTCCAGGCAAATTGAGTGCAAGCCAAAGGTGTATTCGTAATTCGGCCGTCAGATCCCTGTCAAAACTTTTGTCAAGTCGAAAAATTTCGACGCGGAGGGGTCGAAAATTGTGGGCAGTCAATTTATCGTATCCATTCGACCGACTGTCAGGCCTGATCGTGTGCATTGATTAAATTTTCAGGTCATTATTGAAAAGATGAAACAGATATAGTTGCCCTGCGCTACCATGCTTCGTGTATCAAAGATTAATAATGATATCTTTTTCATGTGACACGTTGTGCCCAGGGTGAGAAGGGTGTGTGGCCGGGCAGAGGTAGCACCTACGATCTTATGACGGCTTTGACATTGGGTTCAAAGTCGCTTATCTAGAATTAGCTTCAAGACTTGTTTGGTCCGCTTGAGCAAGCATCTCTCTTTGGAGTTCAGCCATAGTAGGATATTTACGTCACTTGGTGGGCGTAGAAACACCCGACAGTGGTCGAAACATTACGAAAAAGTGGAATGCGTTAAACAAACCCCTCTAAACATGCGTTAGCTTTGGACGCAGTGAAAATTTCAACACTGAATAATTTTTTATATTTAAATTAGACCTAATTACAAAAAGCAAAAAATCCATGCCCAGCAAGATCCCATCCATGGTCTTACCACTGGAAGCCGCCAACACTACCACTCGGCCAAGCCGCCGCTGGAAGCCGAGCTCTGCCGGAGTCTCTTACAGTGGGCTTTCATTCGAAACAACCTCCGTAACACTTTTCAGAGAATCGTTTCGCAAATTTGGAGAGTGGATTCGAGATCAGCGTCCGAAAACACATCTCTGAGTATAGGTTTCATTACGGATGGCCACTTCGACTTGGTATCCTTCCCTTGTCAGAGGTCAATCTTTCCGATGCGATTTCGTGTCCTCGTCTCGCGCCTAAGATTGACGTTCCAACTAGCGATTTCTCCCTTCCTCGACCTTCGTTCTTCCGATGAAGTCTCCTTTAAATTCGGCTGAACAGAATTGGCAGTGAACCACCTAGTGACTGTGTGAGCATTACATATTTTATTCCTCCACCATATAAGTAAAAACATACATCTCACCTCACCTACAGGCAAAGTAGTTCAATGTGTGTGACCTTGTGAATGGGTTAATGTAATAAATTCCATGTTCTATACAATCTACACTAGCCTAGGATGAGTCCGACAAGTAGAGGTCAGCAGTCAGCGTTCGCAATTAAGTGTCCCCACAGGCAGGTGAGAACTTCTGGGAAGAACTCGACTGTGGCCGGGTGTGGGTACTTAGGACAGAACGCGACTTTTTCGCTCTTCGCAACGCGACATCGCGCGGCAGGCTGGCGCACCCGTAGCGAAAACAACTACGGTATATAAGAACGCGCGATTGGAGCGCGATATTTGTGTCGGCTTTGATTGCGACAAGGAGTTTGAAGCTTAATAGCCATGGATTTGATAATGAACGAGGAAATGGTAACCAGAAGTGGACCGCTAACTAGCAGTGAAGAGGGAGGTAGGTTATTTTTGCAGAGATGGATGGTAGAGCTTCTGGAGAACCTGGAAGAGGAATGGTTGATGGACGTTTGATGAGACGACTGTAAACTTCTGCATAGGGGTTATTTGGGGCCCTGATCATGAATATGACACTAATTTTTCCCATTCGTGCTGTTTAACGCATACTTTCTGCTTTACTAAGCTTTCTCACCTACAGCGCCTACGACTAAGCAGGGGAGGGGAGTGAAACTCCGGAGTGGGTAAACCACGCACCGTGTGGCAAAAGTTGGAGTGTGTCACACCACAGGGGAATGGCCTACCCACTTTGGAGCCCTACACTACTCAAAGGCTTAGTCCTACTGCGATCTAATTAGTGCGAGGGCGCAGACGAGCAGGATGCAGGCGCCGAATAGCGCTAACAAGAACAATCAGGACCCCGAATAACCCTATACAAAAGTTTAAAACGAATTTAGTGGGAAACAGTTGTGGCGCCACCTGGCCCCAAATGGCGCCAGCGTCCAAAATGAGTATCATATCCGTAATGAGGACAGAAGCGTTTCGTAAAAGATGTTATACCCTTATGCAGAAGTCTATACAACAATATGAACCCACAAAATGCAAGCACAAGCGGCCCTATTAAACCATCGTTCACCGATAATTCAACTATTACAACCCAAAATCTCAAAATTTTATTTTTCGTTGAAACGCTGCCTATAGGGGTAATTCGGTGCCCTGATTACGAAAATGACATTCATTTTTGGCGGTGGCGCCATCTGGCGCCAGTTGGCGCCACCTTGTCACGACACATGTTTTCACCAAATTCGGTGTAAAGTTCTGTATAGGGGTTATTTGATGTCCTGATTACGAATATGACATTCGTTTTTGACATTACCGCTGTTTACCGCATACTTCCCGCTTTTCTGGGCTCTCTCACCTATACATAGCGCCTTGGGACTAAGCTTAGGGGATAGGGAGATCCAGAATGGGTAAATCAGGCACCGTGTGACAAAGTTGGGGCGTGTGAGATCACAGGGTGGAAGTGAAGCTCACTCCGTAGCCCTGCTCACCCGTGAAGCTTAGTCCTGATCGCAATCTAATTACTAGGAGGGCGCAGACGAACAGAATAAGGCACCAAATGAAGCTGGCGCTCAGAATGAATGTCACATTCGTAATCAGGACATCAAATAACCCCTATACAGAACTTTACACCGAATTTGGTGAAAACATGTGTCGTGACAAGGTGGCGCCAACTGGCGCCAGATGGCGCCACCGCCAAAAATGAATGTCATTTTCGTAATCAGGGCACCGAATTACCCCTATAGGCAAAGTTTCGACGAAAAATAAAATTTTGAGATTTTGGGGTTGTAATAGTTGAATAGTGCCAACCCTCGTTCACCGATAATTCGTAAAACACCATTTTAGTGGTATCGCCCGGAATCGTGTAAGTCACAAAACGTTTTCAATAATGAGACAGAATTAGTGATTCACCGCATTTATCAATACAATGGGTGTGAGCGCGGGCAAGTAAGGAATCAGAAACTTCCTTATTAACTTATTACTTATTAACTTATATTAACTTACTACTTATTTATCTATAATCTGAGCGATATAAACACAGCTTCATGTGCAAATAGGATCAGCAGCAATTTCAAATGCAGTGCGTATCAAAAGTATGTGGACACAGAACAGTCGACCGCACATTGGGGAAAAAACAATGGGGGGGGGGTCGTATTTGGCCAGTTGGAAATGGTCGTAAGCTCAAGTACTGTTTAGTATCAGTATCAAGTAGCTAAGAGGACAAACTTTCAACTAACACTGCGACTACGCACCACAAACGATTGAATGGCGCATCCCAGAGTGAGATTACTCACTAAAATACGTCATGTCCCAATGAGCACAGTCCGAAAATTCTTTCAAGGAAAATCCCATGCTCTAGACCAAATCAAAGTGGAGAAGGTGCAGCTAATTCAGGCGGATTGACCTCTAGATTCATAAAAAACTTTTGGCAGGAGGAGTTTTCCTTTCAAGTAATCTAGAGTATGCTATAAAGTACTGATCTTGTTGATTTCAAAGGCTTTTACCGCTTCTCAATGTAGCAACTTTGAAGGAACTTTGGCCATTTGAAGGTTGAAAACTCGCGCTTCAGGAGAATGTCCTGAAAAGCCATAGAGGGAAAGAGGAACGTTGGGGCGATTTTTTTAAGAGTGATCACTCTGGTGTATTTTAATAATTTTTTTCCAAAAGCGTCAGTCTTCTAGTTTCGCCTTAAAATTTGCAAAACGTATTAAAGCAACAGTTCAGGGAGGGTCCGAAAATTTCAATGCCACTACTACTGAGGGATACACGAGCCCTAGTGAAGAACATATGCAGTGGAAATAATAAACGAACTTACCTCAGAAACTCAAAAACAGGGTGGAAAGTCCCTCAAACATGGGTGTTCTTGGGGATTTCCCCAATCCCGCCCCCTTGCCGGCCGTCATTGGACGCGTCGGCAATCGTGCTCGTTTTGGGACCACAGGGAAAATTGATTGAAAAATGGAGCGCGTTTACAGCGGGCACGTTCAGACAACTCGTCCAACGTGCGTCTTTACCGGGAGTAGGACGTTTGATCAAGATTTCACACCTCCGTCTACTTCGCACCTTGCCTCGCACATATGCAGAGTTGCCTGTGGGATGACCTCACTTAATTGCATGCGCTGCCTGATGACCTTTCTCTGTCATTGTAAATCACATCAAAATAATTGAAAAAAAGCTAACTATTTGATGAAGATGACAAAAACGGGAATTTATCGTAACAGGCGTGAATCCATGGGTGATTTCAATAAATTCACGTAAAGCGTTCCTCGCTCAGTGTTAATCTACTATTACTTCAACCCTGACAATTTTCCCCTTTTTTGAAGCTTTTAATACAACATAACAGGCTGTTTTGCACGAGTTTCTTGTTTACCCGCAAATTTGGTTGGAAAAGTGCGGGAGCAAGTTGGGATGTCAACTGAGCATTTGGTCCCGAATCCACAAAATACACGGTGTGCAGTTGTGATTCAAAACGTCATTCTCGCGATGATGAAGGCTTCGAAGAAGATTAGGGTGAAGGTCGGATAACGGAGACTGACAAACAATAACTGAGGGTACTCATCAACCAAATCTGCATGGAACTGTTCAACAGGCCTCTTCTAAATCAGTCGTGGCTGAGATGGGCTTCCTAAATGTCCAGGTGAGGGTGAAACGTTCAGAGAAGTAGCGAGTGGGTGCAGCCGACTCCTCTCCCACAGTTGTGCAGCCCCATCTCGCACTTCCAACCGTGCACAAGTTTACCTAACTGAGCTACAACACTGAGCTGCGAACATCTTGCACAGGTAGCCCTCTTGCCTACCAACTATCACTTTTCCAGCCATTAGGATAGTCTTTTCGAAGACAAACATTGAAACCCAACATGATGAACAAATGACCTTCGCCGACTTCTTCGCCTACAGAAGTCCGTTACTTTCAACATCATAATTTAATGAATACTCCTCTTGTAATTGAATGTTTAGGGATTGTAATAGTAATCATTTAGATCGAAAATGTTTTGTTTGAATCAAGATATGCGCTTTTGAATTTGACGGTCAAATCGGCGGAAACTTTCCGAATATCCCAATACATCGGTCAATGGTGACTATTAGGAACCTATTTCAGCAATTAGTTATTTGTGTTTGGAATACTCTTTGCATAGATAGGTTGCTGTGTCACAAGTGTACATATATCGTTGACCGCCTCCAGGGAAGCTAATTCATTGAATAACACCTCAAATCACCTCATCTTATGACTTTCAATGAATATAGTTCTTCCGTCAATAAATTTGGTTTGCTGTAATGATACTAATTACAGGAGAAAGGTCATCAGGCAGCGCATGCAATTAAGTCAGGGTCATCCCACAGGCAACTCTGCATATGTGCGAGGCAAGGTGCGAAGTAGACGGAGGTGTGAAATCTTGATCAAACGTCACATACCCGTCTTTACCAATTGCTGAGCGGCAGAGGGAGAGTACCTGTCTAAGACCCTCCCCGACGTTTTTTTCCAGTTTTTCATACATTAATCGTCTGGTTTTCATCTACAACTTCATTATTGGTGGTTTTTTTCCCGCGAAACCGTTCCTGAACTGTTGCTTTAACTTTTGCAGATGTTTTTTAATGAAGGAAGTTATGTACGTTCAACAACGAAAGCCCGCGCATCCCCAAAAATCGGACCACAAACCCCTGAAAACAGACAATGGGGCTATTTTTCAAGAAGGTTGTCGTTCTAAGAATGTTCGACGCTTTTCCGAAAGCGCTAATTCTCCAGTTTCTTATTACCCTTAAAAATCTGGAAATCAATTGTTTGGCCATTTATGTAGTTGTTACTAGGTGCTATACAAAAGCATGTGGAGCTTCCTCAGCGGACCTACTTCACCTTAGGCATCGGCTCACATCTCAGGATTCAAAACCCTTATGTAACTTCTATATCCTGAAATTTGAATTTTTTTCGGGTTATAGGCTGATCTATTCGATGATAATATTATTCAGGTATTGCGAATTGCTAGTATCGTCACTCAGAGTGGCATTTTTCACTCCACACTTGTTGATTTCCAAAAGTAGTGGCTGTTTGCTCAGTCAATACGGATGTGGAGGTGGCATCATGACCTCTGAGTTATCCCACTCAATTAAGGCTGCTTCGCACTTCGGAGCGAGGCATAATTAATTAGGTGCGAAGAAATGAGAATCGTGCCACTTTTGACTGACCCGCCGGGACTATTTGAGGTCGATTCTTGGCTCCCAGACAATACCTAACCATTTGGGCGCGGCCGCGGCGAACGCGGCCGAGTCGATTGTGCCCGCGAACCGTTGAAAACGCACTCGAGGTGCCCGCGAACTGTGCTGTGCTGAGTTCGCGGGCACCTATCAACTCGGCCGCGTTCGCCGCGGCCGCGCCCAAATGGTTAGGTATTGTCTGCAGGGTGAATAACGGTCGAGGATTTCCTCGACCATAGCTCTCTACCATGCGAGAGTAGTGCCGAGAGTGAACATCCGCGCGGAGAGCACAGACGGCACGCGCATGGCGAGTGTGAATGTCCGCGCGAGAGATCGTGTCTGATCGGGCAGAGAATCCTCGACGTGCCGTTGAGGAATCCTCAAGCGATATTCACCCTGATTGTCTGGGAGCCGTCGATCCTTCAAAGCAATCGATGTAGTGATGCCGACAACGCTGAATTTCTACATTTTTCCTTCTACCTTCAAAACATGAAACGATCCCATTATTGCGCCCCAATTGCAATAGCTGGCTACTTGCCAGCAATTGCCAGCTATTGCAATTGGGGCGCATTTACTGCGGGCATGTTCATACAACTCGTCCAACGAGCGTCTTCCTCCATTGCTAAGTGGCGAGGGGGAGCCCCTGTCTAAGTCCCTGTTCGACGTCTTTTTTTTAAACTTTTTCTTTCATTATTGGTCAACTTTGCACCCACAACTTCATTATCGGTGGTTTTTGCCCGCGAATTCGTTCTTGGACTGTTGCTTTAAGGCTGCGTCCTCAGGTCTTGAATCGCTTTCGTTTTCCCCTTTTCTTGACTCCTCCACCAACCCGGTTGGCTCACTTATCAGGGAATCTCTTCATTATGCTTCCAAGCCTTTTACTCTTCTCTTTTCGATTGGAAACTGTTGATTCAGCCTTTGTTCACTGACTGTCTGTGTCTAGTATGCACGGCAGAGAAAACGGAGGAGAGTTCAGCTCGCAAAAGGTCTCTGCACAAGAAATGCGGACGTAAGCGCAGGGGCCGTTGGCGAAGCGCGCTGCTATTTCAAACTCAAGAATTGTGCACACAGCACGTGTTTTCCCGTCTGCATTCTAACAGGTTGGTTTACAAATGTCCCGTAACAGCTACGAGCCGTAACTCGTCGTCGTTATACCCCATAACCGCCCATGAGCCGTAAACCCTTGGGCGAATGGCTACGCGCAGACGATGAGAGCGGCGCGGGTGTGGTTCGCCGAGACAGAAAGCGATTTTTTCGCGTTTCACAGCGCGGAAAATTTTTCGAGGTTCCCACCGCGAAAAATGTTTCGCGCTGCAAAACCCGAAAAAAACGTCTACTGTCCCAACGAGCCACAAACGCGCCGCTCTCATCGTCTGCGCTGAAGCCATCGCCCTACGGTTTACGGCTCATGGGCGGTTATGGGGTTTAACGACGACGAGTTACGGCTCATAGCTGTTACGGGACAATTGTCAACCAACCTATGAGAATGTAGGCAGAAAAACACATACTGTGTACACAATTCTCTAAGTTTGAAATCGCAGGGCGCCTCATCAATGGCCCCTGCGCTTACGACCGCATTTATTGTGCAAAGACCTTTTGCGAGATGAACCTCCGGGTTCTCTGCCGTGGAAAGCTAGAGCACAGATGGTTAGTGAATAAAGGGTGAATCAACAGTTTCCAATCGAAAAGAGAAGAGTAAAGGGCTTGGACTAGGCACAATGAAGAAACTGCCTGAGACGCCGGTGCGCGTGTTGACGTCTTCGCACTGTCCGTGCGGACGGCGTTCGAGGACAGCGCAGACTATGAAAGCAGCCTAAGCAATACAGTGTCTCGTAGTTCGGTCGGTTAATCTTGTGATTAATTCAACAGAACGTGCACGCTTTTCCATCTATACCTTACCCTTTGATTGAAAAAAGCCTTATGAACGATCTGATACACCTTAGAGAACGAATTCAAGTAGTCCATGAACCAGCGCAGCTAGAGGACCAGCATTGGCGAGCTTCCTCGTCATTTCACTGGAATAGTAATGTTACTAGAAAATTGGCAAAGTGCGTATCCTCACAAAGCAGTCCAGGAAGCGAAATAGTTCCATACATGTAACTGCCACACCCACGCCAGAGAATTTTTGAAGGTATCGAAGAGTCAATGCACAGGTTTAAAACCTGTTGAGTGCAAAATAATTCAATCACAGTAGTCTCAAATTCGTGTTTCGATTTCAAGTCCTTCTTCTTTTCCTCACTTTACGTTAGTAAAAGGGTGCAAGAACTGCTTGCACACGTGAAAACATTATATTTTTTGCATTTCTGCAGAACCGCTGTCCCTTGCTAATTTCCTCACCACTGCCATGACATCACCATGACCTCATCACCGGCTCCCAGACAATACCTAACCATTTGGGCGCGGCCGCGGCGAACGCGGCCGAGTCGATTGTGCCCGCGAACCGTTGAAAACGCACTCGAGGTGCCCGCGAACTGTGCTGTGCTGAGTTCGCGGGCACCTATCAACTCGGCCGCGTTCGCCGCGGCCGCGCCCAAATGGTTAGGTATTGTCTGGGAGCCCCTCATCACCATGCACTCTGGCCCCAGGTCCACTACTGTTCGAGATTCGACCAGGGAGACTCGCAGCAAGAATGATTAGCGCTGTGGACAGCGGAAAAGCCACTTTCTGTCTTAGCGAACCACCCCTGGGTATAGTGTCATCATATGGGAGAAAACGAAGAATCAGAAGTGGCACTTCGCATTATGTGCAGACAGCTGTTCCACTGAACGAATTAGCTAAGAAATGCATTGCCTAGCAACAAATTTTGCAGGACTCAAGTGCAGCTGTACAGCCTCCTAAGTGGACAAACGCCAGTTCTCCTCCAAAAGCATTGGTCTAGGTAGATGTATAGCAACACTTCAATCTTAGAATCATGACAAAGTGATGCACATTCACTCCACTAACGTTGAATCACAACTTCTCACTTCTGAGCAGTAGCGGTTAATAACATGAAACCATATGGATAACGTCTTAAAGCATTTGCTGCAACATAATTACTATACAAAATAATGTTAGCAATGAAAAAATGACCAGTGTTTTTGAAATGTATAACGAAACAAATATGCTAGGGCATAAACGAACCTCAAATTAAGCGGAAAGATCACATCAAAACAGTTCCTAATAAAAGTGATGACACTCCACATTCATTTTAATAATCATAACAGGAGCTTCAAGTTCATAAACCCATAATGTTTCACTTTAATAACTGAAAATATGAAATAACAATCATCTACTATATTCATACTCAGACAGCACTAATTTTCGACCACAATGGCCGCACACGGCAGAGAGCATCTATTAATAGTCGAAATTCTCAAAACGACGGTCCTGGATTAATCTTAGGCAGTTTATCAAACAGCGGCTTCACATGCTCCTTTTCATCAAATGTTTTCCAAGTTTTGTACATAGCAAATATTGTATTCACACAGTCGTATACCTTCTCAAAATCAACTGACAACTCGGGAAGCCACATCTAAATGACCATCATTGGTATTCAATTAGAGCAAACATCGGTAAATATGAAAATCTTGAGTGAAGAAATCTGCTGACTCAACAAATAGATTATACGATCGTATGCTCTTTCCTTACTTTTGTTTGACATGCAGATTATATGATGGATTGGTCACCTACTGTCAATAAGAATTGAGTGGTAAGAATGCAGTGGTAAAAAAAAACCAGAGCACGGCCCAAACCGCGCGGAACGAGACCATTTCTTGCCCACTGAATTATGTAGCTGCCCTTCTCTGCAATCTCCGCCTATAGGACTCGATTCTGCCAGGAAGGTCCAGCTGCTGGTGCCACTATCGGAGGGAGAGTAGAGTGGGAAAGTCGTTCAGGAGGAAGTTAAGGTTTTCACTCCAATACCGGTGCGCCTCTCTAAGCAAGTGTGCCACGTTTCCTTTTTTACGGATCATTCCCTCTACGGTGGGTGGAGAATTCTTCAACAACAAATTTGTGACATGGCATCACATCCCTTTGAGAGAGTGTTAATATTAATCTATTCACATAGGAAAAACGTTCACAAGCTTATTATGGCATCAGTAATGGGGTAGTTTTGCAACATCGCCGCTCACAAGATATCTCAAAGCACGTGGGAAGAAGCATACTGCTGCGCATTTTGCAATTCTGGTACATATATTCACTGTGTATTCCTTCAGCAAGACAACTTGATGAATGATGTAGTCCATTTTTGGGGATCACAAGGCGTAGCAGAAAGTGACGGCTGTGAACTGAAAAAAATGTCGCATTCCAACTGTACCGTCGGGATCCAATCCTGAACCGTGTGCGGTCGTACCTATCATTTTCCGAGGTCATTGAATTGTTACTGGACTTGTCTGGGAGTAAAATGACAATTACATGGACGACGGCTGGCTCCCGCAAGCCAGGGCAATGAGCAAACCTCATGCAAATACCACTGCGATGCTGAAAGGACCTACAGAACAAATTTATGGGCACGAGTGCTTCACAGTTTTATACTTAAAACAACAATTCCGGATGGAATTCGCGGGGTAAAAACGGTCGATAATGAAGTTGTAGATGGCGAGTTGACTGCTAATGAAAAAAGCGAAGAAACCGTCCGATGAAGCCTTCAAACAGGAACTCCCTCTCTTACTCTTTGGATGGTCAAACCGGCACTCTCTTCGTCCCCGCTAATTTTACATTTGAATGAGTTAACCATGGCTGCTGACGCTTAGGAGCCGTTGCAGAGCTCTTCTTTTTTTCACGTTGACGACAACGTGCGTTTCGGTTTTCTTTTGGCCGCGTGGAACCGGCTCAATTCTTCGAGAACCCCTCAGGTCATTCGTGTAGATTTTGGTGATAATAAAAAGGATAAAGCATTTGCCGTTGATCAATCCCTTTTGGGATGCGGCACGCATTCTACTTCCATTTGTACATTCGTAGTGGCGTTTGAATGCGATGTGGCCTATACAATGACTTGCGGGGGCCAGCCGATGTACAAGTCAGTGTTTTTATCCTCCCAGACAAGTCTGGTACCAATTAACCGACCCCGGAGGGATGGAAGGCTTTAGTCAATATACAATTAATTTCATTGCATGCTCCTCTGCATGATAATTTTGTACGTCTACTCAATGTTTATTCGTCTTTCCCCTGTGTCTTTATTTCGCCAAT
>MU868360.1:99131-114810 GCA_036418205.1 Ostertagia ostertagi
TCAGTGATAAGGACGTCACCCGGAAGTGGCGCGCAGAACCCCCGCCCGAGTTCTGTGGTCAGTATGCGAGGGCTACCGAGGAGTGAACGGCCTCGGCCAAAGAAGCTAGTTCGAATTGGGACTCTGAACGTAGGATCGCTAACTGGGAAGTCCCGAGAGGTTGCTGATCTGATGACGCGCAGGAATATCCAAGTCCTATGCCTTCAGGAGACGCGATGGAAAGGTGCTAAGGCCAGGGAAATCGGGGAAGGTGTCAAGCTCTACTACAATGGAGAAGACACCAAGCGGAACGGTGTGGCCATAGCGGTAGCGGAGTCGCTCAAGGACTATGTCTCCGCTGTGAACAGGATCAGCGATCGGATCATGGCTGTGAGGATAGACACGAAGGAGGGGTACTGGACCATACTCTCCGTGTACGCACCGCAAGCCGGATGCCCCGAAAGTGATAAGGACGAGTTCTATCTGAGCCTGGACGAAGCCATAAGATCGATTCCGGAAGGCGATTACCTGACCATAGCAGGTGATCTGAATGGTCACGTCGGCAGTGACAGAAGAGGCCTGAAAGGGTGCACGGAGGTAGAGGGATAGGAACGAGGAACGCTGAGGGAGAGAGGGTTCTGGACCTGGCTACAGCCCACGATCTGGCAATCTGCAGCACGTTCTTCGCGAAAAGGGAGACTCAGAAGGTAACCTACAGCAGTGGAGGGAGACAGACGGAAATCGACCATGTGCTGGTAAGAAGATCATCCCTCAAAACTGTGAAGGATATCAAGGTACTCCCGGCGAAGACTGGCTCCCCAGCACAGGCCCCTCCTGGCAGACATTGCCATAGACCTCCCCAAGAAGACAAGGGTAAGAACCGAGAGGAGAATCCGGTGGTGGAAGCTGCACCAAGCGGAGAAGGATGACCTCAGGCGAAAGATAATGGAAGTCGGTCTCCCAGATCCTAACGGGCCAATACAGCGGACTTGGGGCAACGCGGCTGAGACCATCCTGCGATGTGCCAAGGAGGTACTGGGCGAGACGCGAGGTGGATTCAGAGGAGACAAGGCAGCGTGGTTCTGGAACGAGGAGGTCCAGCGAGTCGTGAAGCAGAAGAAGGAAGCATACAAGCGCTGGCAGAAGACCGGAGCCCGAGGACCTCGCTGCCTACAAAGTTGCAAGAGGCTCGCTAAGGCTGCCGTCGCCAAGGCAAAGAACACAGAAATGGACGCCCTGTACGAGAAGTTGGAGAGCCGAAACGCAGAGAAGTTCGTCTTCAGGCTGGCTAAAGGCCGGCACTCTCGTGCCAACCACTCAAAGACTCAAGGGTGTGAAAAATCGAGGCAGCAGAACGATCCCACCTCTCATCCCTCACATACTAAGGAAGCCAGCCGAAGTCAAGAGGAGGTGGGAAGAGTACTACAGTGCACTTCTGAACGAGGAGTTCCCCCACGAGAACAACTCACGGGCAGAGGCCACAGCTGGTCCCATCGCACTCTGGACTGAGGATGAGGTTAGGTGCACTTGGGAGGATGAAGGTTGGAAGGCGGTTGGCCCAGATGGGGTGCCAATCGAGGCATGGAAGGCGCTCGGAGAGTACGGGATAAGATGGCTCACACGATTCCTCAACAACATAACTGCGGAAGGAAGGATGCCAGATGCCTGGAGAACAAGTACTATCGTCCCCATCTTCAAGCAGAAGGGTGACGCGATGGACTGCTCCAACTACCGCGGGATCAAGTTGACTGCGCATACAATGAAGCTGTACGAGCGACTGGTCGACTCGAAACTGCGGGAGCTGGTCCCGATCTCCCAGGAACAGTTCGGGTTCATGCCCGAAAGGTCTACAACGGATGCCATCTTCATCGCAGGCAAGTGATGGAGAAGTATCGAGAAAAGCGCCGACCCTGCTACCTAGCCTTCCTCGACCTGGAGAAGGCGTTCGACCGGCTACCGAGCAGTACTGTGGAGAGCGCTCAGGGAACGGAAACGTGCCAGAACACCTGATCTCGCTGGTGAAGGACATGTACGAAGGGCCAAGGCAGCCATACGCACCCCACACGGCCTAACAAAGGAGGTAAACATCACGGTTGGGGTGCATCAAGGGTCAGCTCTGAGCCCGTTCCTCTTCCTCCTAACACTAGATGTCCATGGTGAAGGGGCTCATGGAAGGACCACTGAAGACCATCCTCTACGCTGACGACATCGCCCTGATAGCGGATAGCAGAGAGAGAACTACAGGCCAAGGTGCAGAAATGGCAGAAGGTCCTGGCAGAAGGTGGGCTCCGGCTGAATGTCAAGAAGACCAAGTTCCTGAGCTCTGAAGAGGGTGCAGAGCCGATCGTGGACGGACATGGCGAAAGCATCGAAAGAGTGGAGGACTTCCGATACCTTGGGAGTGATCTGGCGGCCGACGGCAGTGTGGACCAGGCAGTAAAGGGGAGGATCAACGCGGCATGGATGAAATGGAGGGAATCCACTGGAATCCTCTGCGACGAAGGTGCTCCAGAACGCTCAAAGGGAAGGTGTACCGAACAGTGGTAAGGCCTGCGATGCTCTACGGCAGCGAGTGCTGGCCCCTGAACAAGAATCACGAAAGGCAGCTTCACTCCGCTGAAATGAGGATGCTGAGATGGGCCTGCGGCTGGACGCGACTGGACAGGGTCAGAAACGAGGATGTCAGAGCGGTCATGCAGACTGCCCCTGTCCAGCTGAAGGTACGGGAACAGCGTCTGCGATGGTATGGGCATGTGCTAAGGAGGCCACAGGACCACCCGATAAGGAAAGCGATGGACTTCGAAGCGCAAGGCAAGCGACCGCGAGGAGCCCCAAAGAAGAGGTGTCAAGAAGGACCTAAGTGAAATCATGGCCACAGCAGAAGATGCCCTGGACAGAGCGAAGTGGCGACGACTGATAAAGACAGCGGACCCTGCGACTGCGCGGGACTAACGCTAGGGAGAAGAAGAAGAGGAGATAATGGTTTTTCTTTCTTAATTGGTTGGCCCAGGATTTGATCCCCGGACCGCTCGCGTGGTGAGCGCGCCACTTACCACCACACCACTCCCGCCCCATGGGCGAAACAGATCACTAATTGTCAGTGAGTAGAAGCCACCCCGGGGTACAGTAGTGGAATTTCGATCGAAAGACGTGGAATAACAATGAAAAAGCAAAATTTGTCAGAACAGCTGCAATGGACCTCAAAAGCAATTTTACTTCGATTGTTTCAATGAAAACATATACAGTAGCGGTCAAAAGTTTGGAAACTTTTTTTATTTTTGATCTAGCGCGGCCGACACAACGAAATTGTCCCAAATTTAGATATTCATACAAAATCAAGTCCAGAATACGACGGGAAGAATAATTTCCAAAAATCCTATAATCATATTTGAGAAATAAGATTTTTTCAAGTAATGGCGCGTCAAAAGTTTGGAAACTTTTTCTCATCATTATGATTCCTACTCTTCAATGTTCACTCGTTTCTATTAACGTCTTGGCGGGCCATTACTTATAAAAATTCGTATTTCTTGAATGCGATTCTCGTTTTCATGAAATTATGTTGCTCATCGTAATCTACACTTGATTCTGTATAAGTAGGTGCGGAAGATTGGAATGTCACTTCCGTTTGTGCCTTTGTTTCTCAGCTTAAACACAATCTCTTAGGATGGGAGACCATTCATTCGATTCAGTACGCATATTGCGAAATCTTAGGCGCCACTGAGCGGATGTTCTTCGAGCCAAAACTTTTGCTCGAAGATGACTGATCAGAAATCATCGTCTGAGCGTATATATTCAAGCAAGAAAAACGGCCAACGAATCCCACTCATTGTGTGCAAAACATTGAGCAGTAACACTTAGTCTCTGATGCACTTTCAGCTATGGTTTCAGCTCTTCCAAGACTGAGGTAAAGGACCTGGCGACGAAGGTCGTGGATTTTGACCTCTAGCTCTAGATGACGGAGAAATAAAGAAAGCCAACGAATTGAGTCCTCGACAAACCGCACAAAACTTGCATGGAGATTCAGTTGTGTCAACAGAAAAATTTAAAGTTCCTACGTGCGACTGTTAAGGCCTTTCAGGATAGAAAATGGGTTTGGCCTATTCTGAGCGACGCTAGCAAGCAGTACTGGTTGGTGATATAGTATAGCAACGATGTACCACGGAATGCTGATTGTGGGTTATACAGTTACAGCTGAACTCTGCGTATAACAGCTCCACCACGTGGGCCGAGCTCCGCGTCGTCAAAGGGTAAATTCGGCAAATGAAAAATTATGGCACGATAATGCAAGACCACATGTCGCGAAAATATTGCAGGTACAAGTACCAACGAAGGGGTCGTAGTCTTGTTGAAGTTTGTGGTGGGGGTCGTACTTGTTTCGGTAGCACGAAATTACATGTGATGAGGTGAGAGCGCGCGGGAGAAAATTTGCCGTTTCAGCGTGCGTATATACCCCCCTAGAAAATGTTGTAGTGGAAATATAGGTAAAAACAGGGAAAATAGAGGGAAAATGAAGGGAGAAGTAGAGGGAAATAAAGAAAATTTTTGCGGTTTCATGGTAGTTATATACCCCCTCCCGCTCGACGGTGTTTTTGAGGGAAAAATAAGTTGTGAAGAAGGGGTCGTATGAAATCTGTCGTGAAGGAGGGGGTCGTAAAAATTTTGCAAAAAGTTCCAACGATAGGACCGACCCTGGTCTGGCGCCGTCCGACTATCATTGACCCATGTCAGCACAACACTACTTAGCAGCAAACTAATTCGACAACCGCGACGACATCAAACTTCTTCGAGTCGAACCTCAAGGAGTTCTATGCGGAGGCATCTATGCAGGTCAACCGTCACGTTGGACCGATTTCAGAATTTTTACGACCCCCCCCCTCTTCGAGAGTCTCCATACGACCCCCCCACCTTATTATGTACGGTACACTGTAAGGAAAAGCTAACACTAGGGGAAGTAAGTGCAATCTACAAAAAATCTAAAGACACTTGGCTTGAATTCAAACACAGTTAGCAGACGAGCTCTAGTTTCCTGATATCCGGTAATTTACTAATGCATAACATCGCAAAACGAACTGCCTTCATTAGTTGCTAAACAGTACTGCCCTTTAGTTCGAATGGCGCTTTGCCTGCCTTTCATGAATGGGCGTTCAGAATCACAAAAATTTCCATTTCGATATGCAAGCGCATATCAAACGAGTGCATGGCGCATCTCAGAGCATGAGAGTATACAGCAGAAGTGTCCGATTGGAGCACGGGAGCGTTGCGTTCGCATTGGCGCGCGCAATCTTCCCCTCGGCGCAGCGCGGGCAGCGAGAAACAGACTATTGACTTTCAAATAAGCGTAATTTTGTTCAATATCAATATTTCTTAAACGCTAAGTAGATTTGTAATCTACAAAACTGCTTGTTTCAGAAGGTAACCACGATTATGCCTTATCTTCAAAACTACGTCAGTTATGGGGTAGAGAACACAAAGAATTCACAGAAATGCGCACTTCGTCCTTTGAAAGGTTGTAACTTTCTTCAAAGAAGGAATTATGAGGAGCGGTAAGAAAAATTGGAAAGCTCAGACTGTTTTCTTTCTAAAAAGTGCTCAAGCTTTCGCAAAAACTCTTTCCTTCAAAAAATCGCCCCGTTGGACCGTTTTTTTTCAAGACCAGGTTTTTTGGCTTTCAATGGCTATAACTTTCTTCAAATTCCACCTTTTGCATTCTTGTCCCCCTGGGTTGAAGAAGAAGGTTAGAGCTTTCTAACGAATACTTGAACTCTTTCAAAGTTGATGGAGTCAAAAAATCGCCCCGTTGGACCGTTTTTGGGAAATCGCGGACCGATTTTTTGCAGAGCGCTGGTTTTTTGGCTTTAAATTGTTATAACTTTCTTCAGATTGAACTTTTTGCAGTTCTTGTCCCCTGATTGAAGTAGAAGGTTAGAGCTTTCCAACGAATACTTTTTCTCTTTCCAAAGTTGAAGGAGTCAAAAAATCGCCCCGTTGGACCGTTTTTTTTCATGAATTTTCGGAGCTACTCTCCTGAAAACACGGGTTTTCAACACTTAAACACTGACAACTCTCTTCAAACTCAATTTTATCGGGAATAATGATACCGTGACATCGCACGAGCTTGCTTCATTACAGATGCTAAACCCATTTCAAGAAGTTGCCGACAGGCAAATATTTTTGTTCCCAAACTTTTCTTGTAGCCCTTTAGCAGTCAATCTACCAAAGAGGTCACTCTTTTATTAACTTAGGTCCAGTTTGAAGGCATTGGTTCACCTCTAGAATTATATTTGTGTACGTGAGTCAAATATGGATACTTTCGCAGTAGACTCTTCTGCTCTGATGTGCGCCATGCACTCGTTTGTGCTCAATAGTTGAAGAAGCACTCAAGTTTTTACCTCTCACCTACTGCCGCGAGAACTAACGTCTTGATTCTAATCGTTCGATGGTCCCAGCAAGAGCCAACAGCTGCGAGCTTCATCACAACACACATTAGGTTCCTTATAGCGAAAACCACCTCTCGTCATCTACACCCAAAAACCTCTTCGTACTGCAACGTTGACTCCTGCGAATACGACCCCCCTCTAGCGTCGGCCAAATACGACCCCCCTACGAAGTCCAACGGACGGTTGACCCTGCATCCATGTTTTGTGTAACGAGAGGTGATGAGCATATGACACAGGTGAAGAAGATGAATTCAGGTTGATGTGCTTCATTATTGTTTTTATAAGTAAATTATTTGATGATCGAAAACGACATTGCAATCGTGCCAACATTGTATTATGTGAATTCATTGTCTATCAGCTACACTAGATCGAAAATAACGATTTCCAAACTTTTGAGTGCTACTGTACCCTGTCATACCCCAGCTTTTATATTGACTTCTACTCTTTCAATTTTCACATTCATAAGAAGAAAAATGAAACGAAAAATCAATTAAACTCCACATTTCATAGGGTTCCGAAATCCCCCCCCCCTAAATTAAGGTACGTAATGATTTTTGTGGCCAATATGATTGCAGCTACGCTAGGTTTTCCTAAATAGAATGATCACAAAAAATCCTAGAAACGAATCGCGAGAGCATGGAACTCAAGGATGTAATGAGGGCAGAACACATACGCCACGCAATGTCCGTCACGACCTGAAAAGTAAGGGACACATGTGTTCCCGCGCTGCGCCTATCATAGTATTAGCCCTACATTTCATACATCGCACGATGATAACACCCATACATCATCACAATTACGTACAAGAATAATCATCAATAGCGAAAGCGAAAACTGGAACTAGTAAAATTCACAGGTGAAGTGGCTCATTCGAAAGGTATGTCTGGATTTCGTTGGATAGATTTTGCACCATGTAATTTTGTTGATGTGGCGCTTCAATGGCTATCCCGAGAGCGCGACGTATCGTCTACTTGAACCCACCACTACTCTCTTCACTATCTTTTTCAAGAAGATCAGTTTTGATCGCGAGTTTTGCCTCAGAGCAGAATGAGATTTTGCGCAATGAAAAAGCAACCAAGCAGTAGATTGCCTCCTGTTCTCACATACTCTGACAGTGATATGTTTCTACCCTCATCATACAAATACTATGTGGGATGGTTTCACCACGTCAACAAAATAAATAAACTGGTTAAATCAAAGACTACAGAATCTCAAAAAAGGAGCAGTATTTCGAAGAAAATCCGGATTTGGAGTGAAACTCGCCAACCTTAATGTCCTTTTCGCGATTCATCAGCTCAGCTCCGACGATAATAGAAGCAATAGCAATGATATGAGGAGGATAAAGTAAAGCGCAATCACTGCGTAATGAGTCATTAGCCACCTGAAGAATGGGAATGATTAAAAACTACGGACGGATCACTTTATCACAATCTAATATTTGTCAATAAAAATTCAAATCCTACCTTCCAGCACTGCTCTTCAAAGGGAGCCACATCTTTCACAGTGGGATCTCGAGCAATGTCCTGAAAATTGGTGAATTCTGTAATGAATTTCACGACCCGTCATAAGGAAATCCAATATCAATCGTTGTACAGGCTATTTAAAAAGATTTTCTGGCATGGGCAAGATGTGAATAACACATTTTCGATACGACTCTTCCCCAACTATTTGCGAAGCTTACTTGTTAGAGACTATTTCAATTCCATCGATGAAGCGTACTGCAAACAACGGTGGTCAAAAGGAAGACATCGCATGGGGACTCTCAATATTTATACTTCGGTCGAAAAGGAGAAGCAGACAGATAACAGAGGAGTTGGGTTATGGGGTTGCTCGGAATGTGATGCGGATCTATCTTCGAAGCGATATATCGCAAGGAGTAAGGCTGATGTCAGAGTCCGCGATCCTTTGCGATTTTCGCGATTTGCGCGATTTTCGCGAAACCTGCGATGGATCACAGGAGTTGGAAGTGCCCGATGAATACTGCGAGGTGTTGTTTAATCCTGCTGCGAATTCTGCTTGGCAGTAAAGATTGGAAGACGAATGTTTGTGGTTCTACTTGTTTCATGTTCAATGTCTATTAGTTCATTGAAATGCTCTTGAATCGTTCCTATTTTTTTCAGGAATCAAACCAAACCAATCACAAAAATTGCAAGTGCCCCATTTGAACAATTGAAACACTGGATATGAAACAAGTGGAATCATGAGCAGTCTCCATTAAACCATAACCATCAAGCAGAAGTGACGGCGGGATTGGAGAACACCTTGCAGTATTGATGGGGCACTTGTGATTTCCGTGACCCGTCGCGCAAATCGCGAAAATCGCGCAAAGGATCGCGGACTCTGACATCAGCCTTAGCCTAATTACTAACAAAGAGAGGAGCGAGAAAAACCATTTATGTCATCATCGCCTCGTTTCCTCGCAACTTTTTTCCCACCCGACAGCTCTAGTGAGTACGGCGGGTGAAGCAAAGTTAGTCCGCCGATGTTCATCTCATGCGATGCTGTACCCATCGTACAGTTGATTGAGAATTTTTCTACCACAAATTTCAAAACGTTGTCATCAATAGCAGAGGAACACTTCGAACCTGCAGCTCCATAAAGGAATTCCTCAGGACCATGATATTTAAGCCAGTATTATACTGCGCTTCCATTAGCGTTTCATAGATCCCCACTTCAGTATCAACTCAGTGACTTCATTTGCTTATGTTATTGATAGATTCAGTAGTATTGTGCTGTCCCGGAGCCTCATCAGGACCTAAATATTATATAACACAAAGAGGCACCAAAATTTATTTCAAAAGAATTCCAAAAGTTCACAAAGTATTCGAAAAAACTCCAAAATTCCAAAAAACAGCAAAAAATTCAAAAAGAACTCCTTTGAAATCTTCTGCGGTATTCGGTGTTAACACCTTCTTCAGGCCTGAAATACATTGATTATAGGGTGAAAGTAATTTGATGGTTTCCCGAACCCATATATGTACCCACATGTGTATGCCTCAGCCAAGGATTAAGCTGCCCTTACGGGAGCCGCGCCGTTGGAGTGGAATTAACTTACCGCTCACCCTCTGCTTAAATAGTAGCGGACGCTGTGACGGTCATTGCATGTGATATTAAAAATACGTGACATTGGGCACGTAGTTAATTTAGTTGTAGAGCGTCACGTAGTTCGTCCTTACTATTTATTTCGGGTGATAGTTTTCTTATTTCTAATGCCTCCAATAGCTTCCTTTCCACCGGGTTCCTATGGAGCGGTGTAGCACCTTAATGGTCAACGAAGGGGGTTCCCCATATGTGTGTTTTTTGGTGCGGTGCTTGGAGAAGCTGCTGTTTGGATACGAGGCTGGGTTTTGTAATGCCCTTCGGTGTTCATCCAAACGCTTGTAAAGAGGCCTTTTTGATTCTCCAACATACTTTTGTCCGCATCCTTGGCATTCTATTAAATAAACGGTACCCCTCAATTGGCAAATTTTATTGTCGTTACAGTATGCACAATTCCTTCTGCCACATTTTTCTTCATATGGTCTTGAATAGGTGAGTAGATGTTTGAGATTAGGTGGTGGACGAAATATAAGGCGTATGGGGAGCTTTGACCTTTTGACCACACTATTAACTTTTTGTGCCGTACTCTCGTTCAGATACGGCACTACCATGGGAACACCATCTGGTTTCTTTGTGAACTTTTGGAATTCTTTTGAAATAAATTTTGGTGCCTCTTCATGTTATCCCTACTATATATAAAACGCTATGTCTGTCTGTTTGTGTGTGTGTGCGTGTGTCACGAAATTCATAGCACGCGTCGCAGCAGTCGTCAGGAGCTGATTTTTTGATATGATATAGGGGGTGGGACGGGAACATATTTGGTGGGGGTCACAAAGTGATAACGACTGATAAGAGCAGATAAGAGGCGCTGAAACACAAATTTCACGAAATTCATAGTGCGCTTCGCAGCAGTCGTCAGGAGCTGATTTTGGATATGATATAGGGGGTGGGACGGGAACATATTTGGTGGGGGTCACAAAGTGATAACGACTGATAAGAGCAGATAAGAGGCGCTGAAACACAAATTTCACGAAATTCATAGTGCGCTTCGCAGCAGTCGTCAGGAGCTGATTTTGGGACATGATATAGGGGGTGGGACGGGAACATATTTGGTGGGGGTCAAAAAGTGATAACGACTGATGAGGACTGATAATACGATATGCGTACGAACGTAGAGATTACTCGAAACCAGATTGCAGATAATGCATTTCATTTCAATATCATTTCATTAGCGTTGTAATTGTAAACTCAACACCTTTCGACCGCTACACCTTCTAGAGTTCTTGAGGATGAATGGGATGCTCGAATAAATATGATAATGAATACTGGGCATTCCGTTTTGAGATATTCGACCGCTAAATTACCTCGATACTCGACGCATAGTGGTTGTTTACATCATCACTTTAGCTGTGCACTTCACTGCGCTTATCAAACAGTGAGATACAGCCAAGATGGGCAGCAACGGACAGTAATGCATTTAACGAAGCAGCTATAGTTAAGCGGTGAAACCCAAAGCTTCACCGATTGTCAGTTCTATCAAAGGCTTCCGTGTCATGCGCGCGGTAGCGGGCGGAGCTAAACTGGTATAACATAATGGATTTAGATCAACTCAGAAACTTCATTTGCTTAATCTACTGCCTTGGGACCTTCAATTCAACTCTGCGAGAATCTTCAAAACAGCAAGTAATATAAAAATCCATTAATAACATAAGAAATTGTAGGTAGGGGAAAATTACTGGTGCCCTAAAATTTCAATAGGCAATTTTGACAACAATTCTCACAAAACCAATTCTAATTATCAATATTATTTACTACAAACATGACAATACAAAAAATGTTAATGCTTCTCAAAATGATCTCCTTTAGCCACAGTTCACACATTCCTTCATATCTTCAACAAAAGCTTCGCATGTGGCACGCATGCAGCTATATCCCCACGTTCCGTTCACGTTACAAGGTAAATTTCTACAGATACCCAATGAAGAATATGTAGACCTCACTTTCCAACATTCCAACACCGCCCCTAAAGACTGTGCCATACCTTCAAATTCAGTTTGCTCAAATTGCAAATCAAGTGTGGAGTAGATACGAATCGTTTATGCGATCGCAAGATCTACCTCACACTCAAATAGTAAACCTGCCCACCTGACACAAATAACAAACCAAGGGCAACGTATGACTCGTCCTTAACACATAGACGACAATGCGAGTTTTGGTGTTTTGGCCATGTGGGACCGACGCGATTTTGCGACCGCATTTGTCGCGGTATACATATCCCCGCACGGTCCAACAAGGCCCGTTTTTGGAAGCTCGAACGTATAAACAACTTTAGAGAGCGGTGACTAAGTAAGTTAGCTTACATGATAAAAGCACAAACAAAGTGGCTCCTCCAGCAGAAGTTTCGATTGAGTAAACGCCTATTTAGGTTACAAAATGGATCCAATTGAAGACTTCGTTGAAGAATGTTCGTATACGTTTTTCTACTATAAATGCCGAAATGTGCTTCATCGCATTCCTGTGGTTGCGTAACTCGTCTAGACAGGTCTCTTCCACGCCGTCGTTGCCATTCGGTGTTACCCCACCAGTTTGATCTGGGGTTGTTGCTTTAAAGGAAGCGGTCACGCTGGCTTCCACGCTGGATTTGCTACCCTCGCGTTATCAATCGATAAGGTGTGAGGCAGTAATTGTTGGACGAGTGTAAGCCCATGGAAGATATGATACGATGAGATAAGAAGGTGCGGCTGCTTGATAAGAGGTGCACTCCAGAATGAAAACGGGACGATAACGATAACGGTATCGTATAAATAAATAAATAAACAAATAAATAATAAATAAATAAATAAATAAATAAATAAATAAATAAATAAATATCTAGCACGCTCTTATCGCACCCCTTTCCACATCGATAAGTCTTGGTTTTTGCTGAACGGAAGTGGATTTCGGCGCCTTATCACTCCGTTGATAAGGCGCCACTGCCACTGAAACTTCACGTGTTCTAACATTGGGCAGGACCCCTATCCACTCCAATACATAGCTTCCCTTATCGTTCCCATGAAAATTATCGTGACCACTTCCTTTAAAGGAAGTGGTCACGATAATTCTCATAGGGACGATAAGGAAAGCTGTGTACTGGAGTGGATAGGGGTCCTGCCCAATGTTACAACACGTGAAGTTTCAGTGGCAGTGGCGCCTTATCAACGGAGTGATAAGGCGCCGAAATCCACTTCCGTTCAGCAAAAACCAAGACTTATCGATGTGGAAAGGGGTGCGATAAGAGCGTGCTAGATATGATACCGTTATCGTTATCGTCCCGTTTTCATTCTGGAGTGCACCTCTTATCAAGCAGCCGCACCTTCTTATCTCATCGTATCATATCTTCCATGGGCTTACACTCGTCCAACAATTACTGCCTCACACCTTATCGATTGATAACGCGAGGGTAGCAAATCCAGCGTGGAAGCCAGCGTGATCGCTTCCTTTAACTCAAAGAATGCACGAGAAAAATTGTATAGGTGTAATCAATCAATTTATGGTCACATCAACATCGAGATATTCGTACTAGCGAAATTTATGCACTACGTGACGCTTGTAGTACTGATAGAAAGCAGCTACTTTGCGCAGCTTGAACTGCATAGATTCTTCAAAACACTCTGCTGTTGAACCCGCACGAGAAAAAGCTATAAGCGAGTCTCTAGAACTTTCAGTTTGTCCATTAATTAGCATTCTTGTGAAAAGGAATAATGACTTTTTCAATGAGAAAATCCACCTAAGAAGGCATCAGGCCACACAAGACTAACACGATCAACTTGCAAGGAAAACAAGAACTGCAAATATTGACGATCTACCGTGCAATAACGAGACCAACCTGCAGCATAGTAGTGAGAGGTCGATAGGGGTGGTACACTACGAGACAGCAGTCGAGCATTTCAACCAAGATAAACTCAGCGTCATATAGACCACTATTTTTTGACGACGCGTCGTAGGTAAGGTTAGGCCACTTTTTCAAACAGTTAGGGATTGTCTTGATAAGATTAGACATTGACATGAGACCGTGTTCTTCAACCTGAGTTAAAAACTTATAAGAATATGTGTACCAAAGAAGATAATAACAGCAATCGGACAGAAGTGCTGTAACGGTGTCATAACTCTCTACAATAAAACCTACCTTCGACGCCAGAAAAACCGAAGCACAAGCAATGAGAAGCGGATCCACGTCTTTATAAGAGCGCCGAGCATAGAAACGCTTGAAGTAAACAATCGCAGTGGCGATTACCTAAGCAACTAATTTTTGATGAAACCACGCCAGCAGATAAAAATGTAGAATGTACAGAATAGAAATACTAGTAAATTTAAGGACCTGCATTCTTGTTTTTGGGTGACCCTGCTGTATTCCCTCGACGGCAAGTGTTTGTATTAGATTAGCCCAGAAGATCATTAACTTTTGATACTCTTCTTCAGTGTAAATCTGCAAAGACTGTCTTGATTTACTTTTGCATTTCGAGTATGGAATATGTGTATTGATCATGAGGTTGCACGATCATGCACGTATCCACACCACATTCAAACTGCAAGTAGCAAAGTATAGCACGAACCCTTAATGGAATTCTGCGATAACATCGAAGGATGAATAAGGAGAAACTCACCTTGAGGAAGGACATGTGGCCCCTCAAGGGAGCGGACTGACATGCACGACCATGAGCTTAACACTTATGCACGAGCACGCTCTTTCCTACTGGGGCCGTCTTCACCAGGATGATGCATGGTTGATGCAAATAAATGGTGCATGATGCATGGTTGATGCAAATAAATTTCGCCTGAACTTGCACCCTGAAAAAATGCAGTCCGAGTTTTCTGGCAGGCTGCTCACCTTCCAAACCTCGTTCGTTGCGGAACCATGCTTCATTCTCCTTCCAACATCCCTGGCGCTTATTTCGGCGTTGTTGGATTAGCTTCCAGTGCGGTTAAGAGCTAGTTTAACGAAACGAGAAATAAAGGCAAAAGACAATTCTTTATACATATGTCACATGCCTTCTCTGCATAGAATGTACATAGAAAGGTTTAGCGATTAACTGTCGTAATTTCCCAATGTTAACTATTTTGTATACTATACTATATTTTTGCGTTGCTGAAAAATCTGCCAATTTCTAACGATTACTATTAATGTCAGCCCTGCTCCGAACAAGTAGAAAAAGCACTTACAATTAGATAGTTTTTACTTTCTCTCATATTATTTATAACAGGATAACCTTATCGTAGTGACATTAAGAAGCATGTTTGGCGTTGTACAAAGAATTGCAACCCCTGCAGAGGTGAGATTCCATTGACTCCGTCGTTATGGTTGACGATTTTTTCTTATGACTCGACCATTTGGACAGGTTGATCTTTAAACGCTTCGTAATAACCCCACCGAACCAATATCTCTTGCAAAACAAAGGCAACTTGATATTTCTCACTGTCATGTTTGACCTGTGAATAAATAAATAAATAAATAAACCCTTGTAGAACACGTATCCTTACTTCCGAGAATCGTCGTCGACGCTCAGCAGCGAAGTCATTCATTGTTGCTGCCAGATTGAGCGTATGACAAGTTTTAGCTTTGGTTTATTTGAAAGTCTGCTCCAAGTTTTTCGCAGACATTTTCTCACCACATAATATGTGTGCCACATGAAAAAAAAAACAGAAGCCCCTAAACGTTTGAGATCACCTTTATTTAGTTGCGACCAACGTTCAACAATCAGTTGGACCCCTCAGCTAACATTAACTTGAATTCACACGACTTTGACTTACTGTCGACACTGAGCGGTCCGGAGCAATCCCTCCAGCGTGCAGCCCAAAGAAGTGCCAGAACCAAATGATGTTGAAGGGAAAATGCAGCATGGTCCCACAACGAACTAGGTTCAAAAGCCTGCCAAAGGAACTCGGACTGCATTTTTTAAGGGTGTGGGTTCAGGCAACAGTAAGCAAATATGCAATTTTGATGGTTTTTTTTTGCACAGTTGGAACCAAAGGGTAGGATGCTAGCGAACGAAGGGAGGAATATGCCCGTATCATATCATGTCATTAGCAGGGTGGATTATGCTTTCGACTTTCTTAGTGCAACAAGATGCATATACTCGATATCGGTAAGTTGGGGTAGGCGTGTCACCGGAAGTGACGTGCACTTGATAGAAACTATGTGGATAAGCTGCTTCCAACATACATCGCTGGATATCAGCAAAGCATGC
>MU868360.1:114910-134438 GCA_036418205.1 Ostertagia ostertagi
CGTCGTTTGCCATTCGGTGTTACCCCACCAGTTTGATCTGGGGTTGTTGCTTTTAAAGGAAGCGGTCACGCTGGCTTCCACGCTGGATTTGCTACCCTCGCGTTATCAATCGATAAGGTGTGAGGCAGTAATTGTTGGACGAGTGTAAGCCCATGGAAGATATGATACGATGAGATAAGAAGGTGCGGCTGCTTGATAAGAGGTGCACTCCAGAATGAAAACGGGACGATAACGATAACGGTATCGTATAAATAAATAAATAAATATAAATTCAAATAAAATATATAAAATAAATAATAAATAAATTAAATAAATATCTAGCACGCTCTTATCGCACCCCTTTCCACATCGATAAGTCTTGGTTTTTGCTGAACGGAAGTGGATTTCGGCGCCTTATCACTCCGTTGATAAGGCGCCACTGCCACTGAAACTTCACGTGTTCTAACACTTGGGCAGGACCCCTATCCACTCCAATACATAGCTTCCCTTATCGTTCCCATGAAAATTATCGTGACCACTTCCTTTAAAGGAAGTGGTCACGATAATTCTCATAGGGACGATAAGGAAGCTGTGTACTGGAGTGGATAGGGGTCCTGCCCAGTGTTACAACACGTGAAGTTTCAGTGGCAGTGGCGCCTTATCAACGGAGTGATAAGGCGCCGAAATCCACTTCCGTTCAGCAAAAACCAAGACTTATCGATGTGGAAAGGGGTGCGATAAGAGCGTGCTAGATATGATACCGTTATCGTTATCGTCCCGTTTTCATTCTGGAGTGCACCTCTTATCAAGCAGCCGCACCTTCTTATCTCATCGTATCATATCTTCCATGGGCTTACACTCGTCCAACAATTACTGCCTCACACCTTATCGATTGATAACGCGAGGGTAGCAAATCCAGCGTGGAAGTTAGCGTGGTCGCTTCCTTTAACTCAAAGAATGCACGAGAAAAATTGTATAGGTGTAATCAATCAATTTATGGTCACATCAACATCGAGATATTCGTACTAGCGAAATTTATGCACTACGTGACGCTTGTAGTACTGATAGAAAGCAGCTACTTTGCGCAGCTTGAACTGCATAGATTCTTCAAAACACTCTGCTGTTGAACCCGCACGAGAAAAAGCTATAAGCGAGTCTCTAGAACTTTCAGTTTGTCCATTAATTAGCATTCTTGTGAAAAGGAATAATGACTTTTTCAATGAGAAAATCCACCTAAGAAGGCATCAGGCCACACAAGACTAACACGATCAACTTGCAAGAAAACAAGAACTGCAAATATTGACGATCTACCGTGCAATAACGAGACCAACCTGCAGCATAGTAGTGAGAGGTCGATAGGGGTGGTACACTACGAGACAGCAGTCGAGCATTTCAACCAAGATAAACTCAGCGTCATATAGACCACTATTTTTTGACGACGCGTCGTAGGTAAGGTTAGGCCACTTTTTCAAACAGTTAGGGATTGTCTTGATAAGATTAGACATTGACATGAGACCGTGTTCTTCAACCTGAGTTAAAAACTTATAAGAATATGTGTACCAAAGAAGATAATAACAGCAATCGGACAGAAGTGCTGTAACGGTGTCATAACTCTCTACAATAAAACCTACCTTCGACGCCAGAAAAACCGAAGCACAAGCAATGAGAAGCGGATCCACGTCTTTATAAGAGCGCCGAGCATAGAAACGCTTGAAGTAAACAATCGCAGTGGCGATTACCTAAGCAACTAATTTTTGATGAAACCACGCCAGCAGATAAAAATGTAGAATGTACAGAATAGAAATACTAGTAAATTTAAGGACCTGCATTCTTGTTTTTGGGTGACCCTGCTGTATTCCCTCGACGGCAAGTGTTTGTATTAGATTAGCCCAGAAGATCATTAACTTTTGATACTCTTCTTCAGTGTAAATCTGCAAAGACTGTCTTGATTTACTTTTGCATTTCGAGTATGGAATATGTGTATTGATCATGAGGTTGCACGATCATGCACGTATCCACACCACATTCAAACTGCAAGTAGCAAAGTATAGCACGAACCCTTAATGGAATTCTGCGATAACATCGAAGGATGAATAAGGAGAAACTCACCTTGAGGAAGGACATGTGGCCCCTCAAGGGAGCGGACTGACATGCACGACCATGAGCTTAACACTTATGCACGAGCACGCTCTTTCCTACTGGGGCCGTCTTCACCAGGATGATGCATGGTTGATGCAAATAAATGGTGCATGATGCATGGTTGATGCAAATAAATTTCGCCTGAACTTGCACCCTGAAAAAATGCAGTCCGAGTTTTCTGGCAGGCTGCTCACCTTCCAAACCTCGTTCGTTGCGGAACCATGCTTCATTCTCCTTCCAACATCGCCTGGCGCTTATTTCGGCGTTGTCAAGGCGGGCACGCGCGTTGTTGATGAGTTAGCTTCCAGTGCGGTTAAGAGCTAGTTTAACGAAACGAGAAATAAAGGCAAAAGACAATTCTTTATACATATGTCACATGCCTTCTCTGCATAGAATGTACATAGAAAGGTTTAGCGATTAACTGTCGTAATTTCCCAATGTTAACTATTTTGTATACTATACTATATTTTTGCGTTGCTGAAAAATCTGCCAATTTCTAACGATTACTATTAATGTCAGCCCTGCTCCGAACAAGTAGAAAAAGCACTTACAATTAGATAGTTTTTACTTTCTCTCATATTATTTATAACAGGATAACCTTATCGTAGTGACATTAAGAAGCATGTTTGGCGTTGTACAAAGAATTGCAACCCCTGCAGAGGTGAGATTCCATTGACTCCGTCGTTATGGTTGACGATTTTTTCTTATGACTCGACCATTTGGACAGGTTGATCTTTAAACGCTTCGTAATAACCCCACCGAACCAATATCTCTTGCAAAACAAAGGCAACTTGATATTTCTCACTGTCATGTTTGACCTGTGAATAAATAAATAAATAAATAAACCCTTGTAGAACACGTATCCTTACTTCCGAGAATCGTCGTCGACGCTCAGCAGCGAAGTCATTCATTGTTGCTGCCAGATTGAGCGTATGACAAGTTTTAGCTTTGGTTTATTTGAAAGTCTGCTCCAAGTTTTTCGCAGACATTTTCTCACCACATAATATGTGTGCCACATGAAAAAAAAAACAGAAGCCCCTAAACGTTTGAGATCACCTTTATTTAGTTGCGACCAACGTTCAACAATCAGTTGGACCCCTCAGCTAACATTAACTTGAATTCACACGACTTTGACTTACTGTCGACACTGAGCGGTCCGGAGCAATCCCTCCAGCGTGCAGCCCAAAGAAGTGCCAGAACCAAATGATGTTGAAGGGAAAATGCAGCATGGTCCCACAACGAACTAGGTTCAAAAGCCTGCCAAAGAACTCGGACTGCATTTTTTAAGGGTGTGGGTTCAGGCAACAGTAAGCAAATATGCAATTTTGATGGTTTTTTTTTGCACAGTTGGAACCAAAGGGTAGGATGCTAGCGAACGAAGGGAGGAATATGCCCGTATCATATCATGTCATTAGCAGGGTGGATTATGCATTCGACTTTCTTAGTGCAACAAGATGCATACATATAAACCTTGACGTTGTAGTAGTCTACGCATCTACCTCTCACTACTTGTGCACTTTGACGACTGCGAACTATAAGTGCAACCGGGTGTGGTTCACAAGACAGGAAGCTACTTTTTTGCGTTTCGCTGCGCAAAACATTTTTTGTTGCGGAAACCTAAGGATCCACTCCTGATCAGCGGTGGGCCTGTCCTTGTGAACCACACCGTGCAACCTGAAAGTAAGCCTCACCTTCAAATCTTCACTTCGCATCCTCAGCAGCTCCTGTTTCTCGAATATCCACTGATCATAATGTGAACTTTGCCAAAAATTGCCGGCCATGACCAAATGTGATCACTGAAGATTCTTAAATACTGCCACGGACAAGTACTAGAGTCAACCAAGTGACAGCACAGGAGCGTCAAATTGTAACATCAATTTGACGGATGTTAAATTGATGTTACGTATTTATCCCACCCTGCGCCCGTGCGATTGCGTACAGCAAGGCGATTACAGTACTCTCACGGCTAGTTCCGCTATCGTTGGCACCCTGTTTTCGATTGAATAACTACGGGTAGAACTTGTGATGAGAGGAAATAATAAGACTAGATGACTTATATCTAGTCTAGCAGTTTTTTGCATATATTTCGAGATGTCAGCAGTGAATATTTGTGGTAGTGGACATCAGACCAAAAATTCTCCTATCAGCAAAAGTGGAAGCGAACACTGAACATAACATTTATGCAAAATGATTGGAATCGTGGAGAACAGTTTTCCCATTGATAGCGCAATAGTTAAGCTTTTGCTCACAGCTTACGTAAAGAACTGCTATTATCTTCCAACGCAGAAGCTGTAAAATCCCACACAAGGTTGGCGAATAAAAGCGCCAGGCCATCATGCTCCTCCCCTGCTGGTCCCCTAGAACTAGGCTTCGGGAGTAGGGACCAGGGGGATGTGTAAGCAATTTTCATTACCCTCAAAGTTCACCCTCTTCTCCAAGGCTCAGTCAGCGTGGGCATGCCCCTTTTGAGTACACTAGCGCCTCAAGAAAT
Organism: Ostertagia ostertagi; assembly: GCA_036418205.1. Taxonomy (NCBI): domain Eukaryota; kingdom Metazoa; phylum Nematoda; class Chromadorea; order Rhabditida; family Trichostrongylidae; genus Ostertagia; species Ostertagia ostertagi. The sequence continues at coordinate 119,520 of MU868360.1, forward strand.
TGATTCGCAACAGTAACGCAAACGCTCCTGTAAGCGGATTATCTCCAATGGAACTGAATTACATTTTACGGCATCTCTTACAGAAAGAATGAACATATCCCATGGCCTATCATCTACAAGTATGCGCTCTCACTTTCAGCACAAGTCATCCTCACAAGGATACCTCCGTATCAGATTTCTATGTCTATGGAAATATCTACAAGTGCTAATAAATCAACTAACAACTCGAAAACAAGGTGGCCGTGAGACGCAACTACTAAGCAGTTCATGATGAAAACTATCCTCACGAATTAGAACTCTCTCTTCCCTCAGGTGCCAAGTAAACTTCGTCCCCTCGAGTCCCTCACTGCACTGGTACAATGCATAATGGCATCAATGATTGTTCTAGTGCGGAACATTATAAATACGCTAGCACATTACCCTATTTCACATGTTAGAAAGTAAATGACATGAGGAAGTAAGTAAGTAAGTGACGTCACTGGATTCCATGGAGCCCCGTCGGACAACCTGCACAATAAAAAAAACTCGGACGAGTATAGAATAACTAGCATATAGAAAAGAATAGAATAACATATAGAAATAGTATAGAGTAACAACTAATCTCAACATGTAAGAGTACATTCTGTATGACCCATAGCGAGACCCTAAGCGGCGACGTCGAGCTCAGGGGAGGACTCGCACATATTTGACGGTTCCTCAGAATGGTGCCCCTGCTGCTCTTTACACTCTTCACCACCCTGATGTCTTGGGTAGCCCGATGCCGGGCTTTAGCCAGCCTGAAGACGAACTTCTCTGCGTTTCGGCTTTCCAACTTCTCGTACGTATCATCTCCATGCTCTTCGTCAGCCATTGCAAGTCTCGCAGGTTTGTAAGCGGCGAGGCCCTCCGGGCTTCCGGGTCTTCTGCCAGCTTTTGGGCCTCCTTCTTCTGTTTCACGACTCGCTGGACTTCCTCGTTCCAGAACCATACTGCCTTGTCTCCACTAAATCTGCCTCGTGTTCGGGCCAGTATGTACCTACCTCGCCATCGTAGCATGATCTTAGCCTACTCCAGCTCCTCTAGACAGTCCTTGTGGAGCTGGAGAACAGGTTTCTATCATCCTTCTTTTGAGGTGTCACTTGCTCGGCGCAGCTTCCGCCATGGGTTCCTTGTTCGGTTTTTACTCTTGTCTTCTTGATAGTGTTCATATGGAGGGTACCGCAGCAATGTCTGCCAGAAGGGGTTTGTGCTGGGAAGCCAGTTCTTCGCCGGGGAGACCTTGATATCCTTCACAGTTTTGAGGGATGATCTTCTTACCAGCACATGGTCGATTTCCGTCTGTCTCCCTCCACTGCTGTAGGTTACCTTTTGAGTCTCCCTTTTCGCGAAGAACGTGCTGCAGACTGCCAGATCGTGGGCTGTAGCCAGGTCCAGAACCCTCTCTCCCTCAGCGTTCTTCACTCCTATCCCTCTATCTCAGCGAATCCTTTCCAAGCTTCTTCTGCCACTGCTGACGTGCCCATGATAAAGAACTCCAGGCAGATTAAATACTTTGTTGATAACCTTCTGGAGTTACTGAAATCTTAACAAGGCCTAAGTAAGGAATCAGTCATTGAATGCACTGTCTACAAGGGCAGCTTCCTCCACTTCTCTTGAAATTTGACGAGTTTCTCGCCCATATTCCCGGCTCTTATTTCCACCAAAGGTATCCCTACTCTTTCCCATAATGTTTCGATGGCGCTCGGGACATTGGTGTGAATTGTTCCCTTCGTTGAAAGCGCGCCATGCTGTCGAAACCACTCCTTCACAGTAGAGGTGCGATGCTTTTGGTCGCTCTCTTGCTAGAAGACGAAGTAGTACCGTACAAGTGCCAGATGGGGAGGCACCACACTCCATGAACCTAACTGTATACGTCTACCTTCACCAGGAAGCGAAAGCGAAGTCTTGTGAAGTTACCAAAAACTTAAAGGACGAATTCACGATGAAAAAGCAACCCATTTCAAATTAACCTAGGGATGGTGAGTGGTACACGAAAGAAGGAAGAACCATGAGAAACGGCCCAGAACCCGAGAAATGGGACCCCTTCCTTGCCCGTTGATTTGAGCATTGATGCGACTCTCATCGCTGTGCCCTCTTCAACACTACGCTCTCTCAGCTATCTAATCACTCGCCACGTATTGAACTACGGCGAGTGATCAGATGATCGGTGGGCGGAGATCGCCGGACCCGCCAGCTTTGAGGCATGATAGGTCGCCGAGGTCAAATTTTTCCATGCGAATTGCGCGTCAGTTCGCACCCTCAGGAGGTCCGTGGGTCCCTCAACTAGGTCAGTTTCCCTTTCTTCGACCTTCATTCTAATCGTGAATTCCTCCTTTAAGACGGCAATAACATGGGTTGGTATTCATTTAATGGTTCCATACTTAGGCCTCGTTAGGAGTTACGCGACTTCAGAAGGATAGTAACACCGTATTGAACCTGCTTAATGTCTTTCATCATGCTTTAGATTGTTCTTGTTGAATTGTAAGCTTTCTACAATAAGAATCGTATTTGAAATTTGGTCATACTCAAGATCCTAGTGAAATGGTTTTGACATTCTTCACTCTTTCTCTCTCAACACTAGTATGCTAGCTCAGTGGAGAAGGCCTGCACCTAAAACGTATCAGAATTTGAACTGATTTTATTCTGCAGAAAAAAATTGTGGAAAAAGTATTCCACCGACGACTTCTGAGTGCTACTGTATGTACGTGTCGTAAAGGTAATGCGCTTATTTTAGCGTCATTGCTACCTGCTCTGAAAATCAGATACATACACTTCTAATTTTATTGGAGCAGACTATCATTCGTCGGAATAGTTCATAATTGATTTAGGTGTCGCTCCCCGTTGTGAATCGATGAGCAAGCAGAATGCGTCGCAACTCTGAGGTAACCAGACGCCGTGAGGAGCACCGGTTGAGTACGTAGATTCTTACCAGAACTAAATAAGCTATCGCTTAGACAAGCACCAAGTGCTATCAGTTCATCTCGAGCGCACAACTTCCAATGAAACGTTATTCTGTCACCTGTTATCGACTTGGAGAATAATCAAGAATAACAGAACTACGATTAAATAAGAGGAGATGATTTCTACATATAAGCAAGGATAATTTTGCAAACATCACAAAGTTCCTCCCAATGCATCCCAACCGAATGAAAAAAATGCCCGTCAAAACTATTATGCAATCAGTAATCGAGGCGCAAAGTAAATCGTAAAATTTATCATTCGACGGTCGGCAAAAATCATTGAAAGGTGATTTTCCATCACACTCGCGCTGGGGACCAACTTTCCCTCACTCGGTGTGATTGTAAAAAAAATAGTAATAGAATTGGAATAGAGGGGTCTCACAAAGATCGGCCTACTCTCCGCTCATACACAAAAAGGTTGCCATCCTTCTATTTCAAAGGTAACGTTCGAAAAGAGTCACGATCCATTACCCCTGGTCATGTGAAATTTGGGTTCTAAGAATTTTTACAAAAAAGCAACTCTAGTGCCGGACATGGTTTTCTACTTGGAAATTAATTGGTCATAGTAAAAGGAACAATTACCTTGAGTTATGCACCCTGCATGATTTTGTTAAAATAAGTGCTCAAAAAACTCGAAACTCCAAAAATAAATGCATTTTCCCAATGAATTGTTAAACAACGTTGCCTTTTTCGCGAGGAGATAGCCCAAACCATTCACGAAAAGGGCAAGATGAGTAAGAAGTGAAATATAATGCTATATTTTACTAATGGTTGCTGATGTACTTTAGATTCCTACGATTATCGCAAACAAGGCGCAATTTCGAGTTGAGGACCTCTGTCGCTTGTCTCGAATCGACTGTGAACATTAGCATTCTGAACCCCTTTTAGGATTCATGTCAGGAATCAACAAATGAGCCGGAGGGAGGAGTGCCTGTCAGTCACGCGGTAGCTGGCTCCCTATTAAGGTTGGCTTCTAACGGGGATTCTGAACACCGTAGCTTCGAAGGCCTACTTACTGTGCGTGTCGTTAGACTGATCCAGTGGATCTGATAAAGGTACGGTGTTTCATCTCCACTGCGATTACGTGATGAGTCAGACAGGTGTCGAAGATCTAGTAGGTGTGTGCAGACATTAGGTGGGGCAATAGCAAATTCGATTCTCAACCTTTTAGCTCCTACGAAGGCAAACTCGCCGAGACGTCAGCCAATAAAAAATTATTACGACTTCATGTGCAGTTCTAGGACGAGAGTAATTACTCTTCCAACCCTTAGACTACGACTTTTTTAGAATTGAGTTATAAATGTGTTCTGCGTTGCAATTATCCCTCCCAGCAACAGGCAACCAGCTGTAGAAATTTGGCTGATGTACGTTGGGTGTGACCTGGGATTTGATCTAGGGACCATGCGCGCGGTAGCGGCCCGTCTTGTCATAACACCATTTCCGCTCGGATGATTTTTTTTGTTCAATAAATTGGCAATTCAATGACACAACCACACATTTTACAATATTAAAGTCTTCAATGACCCGAAAACTTTTACAAAAAAAGTTTGAAAAGGTCAACATTATATGGTCTATGAATGGTACGGAGTAAAACATGATATACACAAGGGCACGTTGCAAGCAGCACACATTATTTTTGTACGAGTTTCTTTCTTTGACATCGCGCAGTATCTACATCGCCGACGCGTTTTTAACTGTAGTGGCATATGGTCCCCAACGTTGATGATCCTCCTGAAATTTTTGGGTGGCCTCCCCATGCCGGGCTTGCGCCTGTTAGCCGTCCTTTCCCTCCCCTGCGCAATCATTTGCTGAGAAAGAGGAACAAGGAATTTGATCAGCTTCGTTTTCTCGTGATGGATTTCCTTATATATTGCACAATTCAGCCATCAAATGGGCGCTCCTGTCCTAATATTTCCTGAAACTGTGGCAGTGTCTTTGACTACGGAAGTGGTACACATCTGTCCCCCCATTAGTCAAAGGGTTAAGAGAGTGAGGTGTTGTATAGGCACACTTACACTGCTTACATATGCCGAACATCGGCTTGCGCACAGCTTACCTAGACAGCATGAAGCCATGGTGGCGATTTAGAACATTAACCATAAATCTACCGGATATATTGTATTGAAAGCTGCAATCGAGCCTTTGAACTTGAACAACTTCACACAGCAAGCCTATTTCCTCAATTAGAGCAATAATATGATTATTTTGATTGCCTGCTGTGGCGATTCTCACCTTTTCTACTGTCTAGCCGTGGCGTACAAACACTCCACTGACTGGCTGCCTGCTCTGGCGGGCCCCGAACCTCACGCGTGACTCCGCCCTATTCGCCCCCTGCTACCGTACCTAGCGTATGGCCCGCGTATAAAGCATTGAACTACTGTTTATTTTCACTTCGAACAATGTGTCGAGCTCTTCACTTGCTCAATTCTTGACATTGTATTCTTTGTGAATGATCCACTCGTATTTTTCATGAGTTCATGAAGCGCACAGCTTAAGGGGTCTCCCATGCTATATAGCACACATACGGTTTCAACCCTTAACTACATTCTGAATGTTTGAAACAATGATTCATCGTGCAACGTTTTGCCTCCAAAACAAACTACCATAATTGTAGCAATAATTTGGGGAGCCTTGTTCGAATTATGGTTGCGCAATATCAAAGGGGAATTACTTGACCTCTCACGATCACAGTGGTGGCCTCATGGAGGTGAAATTATCGAGGACATTTTTTGTGCCAGAAGATTTCGCCCGAGCATCTGCCCCATTCAGTGAGCTTCCCATCGGCGAGTAGCCTCACAATAACCGGGTATTTTCATGACTGTGCTGTTCATAGGTGATTGAAGCCTATTCCGTCTCTTCCGATTTCCGATTCTCGAGCCTATCCTTACCTCCCATAGATTGCTTCCTTTGTAATGTTCAAATTCTCACGTTCGCGCACATCAATGTGAAGGAGGTGAAGTTCTTTCTAAACTCCAATGAGCGATTGACAGTTCTTGTTAACCTGTGTCCGAAGGCCTATGCAGTGAAGCTTCCTGAAATGAACCTAAAATTTTGAGGTTCCCCACTAACGACGAGATGCTTCTTTGGCTGGAGGATACATTTTAACGGAAGGGTACTCCATCAAAATCGGGCCACTTTCTCGTAATGAACCTTTTTCTCAAATCATTTCGGTAGATTATGAAAACGAAACCAAACGGTATACCCCGACACAAAACGTTGGCAATCCGATAGGGATTTCGGTAATCTGCGACTAATCTCGCCGTGCGAGAGGATCGCTTCTGTTCGAATCAGCGGCAAAATACAAATTTCGTATGGCAATGTTTGTTGGGGTGTCACCTCTATCACTGTCGTTATGGCACCACGTATTGCGCATAATCACTTCTGGCGCTATCGCAAGACACGGGGCATTGTGATGGCAGTGCATAAGAAATCGCGTGAAACATCTCTTTTTGTAAAATCGAGACTGAGCCTTAGGCAGGAGGTTAAGGACTTCAGGGTGCATGAGCAATTCCATTTTCCCTGAATTTCTGCACCTTCCTAGGCTTAGTCCTAAAGGATGCCTCCGTAAATTGCGATAGCCCTCACTCCTACTTCCAGCCCACTTGTGTTTGCAGGTCCTTTGTACATATCCAGGATGGTTGCCATCTGGAGTTGTGGATTTACATGAGTCTTTCACTACTTTGCAAAGCGGTATCTTCGATGACCACTCTAGAAGATATAAACCAGCCAGTGAGCACCACCTCACCTCCAATTTCCAGCTTTGTCGCAAGCGCTTTCGGGATGTCTGTAGGTGAGCATACGTTTTCATTCTTGTTCTCTTGGCGGAGACCACCACCTACCGCCATTTTTTTTTGTAAAGTGGCTATAGAAAATTCAAACTCATGCTTTCACCGCTCTGCGAGGAGATTTTCTGGAAAAGTGTTTTGCTCACGGTGAGGCATCAGCAAAGGTTTTGTTGCACAGAAGCAAAAGCTGTGTGAAAAACCCGTAACAGATCAGTTTTGGAATATACCGTGATAGCAGGACCAAATCCGTCCCTGTACCCCACAGTAGTCAGAATATGATTTCATCCCATGTTCAGCTCAATGTATTTAAATTATGTTGTTTACTACATGCTTGTGTTGTTTTGTTCAGAGTAGTGTCAAATTTGTTTCTCATTCCATAGACAATGAGGGGATTTATAAGTTTTTTTTTGAGTTTTCAAGGGTGAAGTTCAAATTCGAATTGAATTCGAAGAACGTCTTCAACCGTTTGTTTGGAAGTTGGACGTTCCACAATTACAAGGATCCTGCTGGTTAAACACCGAACGCCAGAAAAATCTCCTCTATTGGGTCACCGAAAGAATGTTTCCCAACCGTGGCTCTGTTACGTGAGATCCCCTCCAACTGGCAACACGGACAATTCCGCTATAATCCGCGATCCCAATGTCGTCAGTTTGCGCTGGTTTTGTGTAGCTGTGGGCCAGAAGTTTTTGTAGTAGGGAAACCGAGCACGTGTTGTTGTGGCTGGACTGAGCGCTAACTTCTATTACGTCTAACACCCAAGTTAAGATTTTCCCAGCCGTACAGTCGGCAGTAACGATATGGCAACCTCTTATTCCACCGGAACGTCTGTGTCGGTACGGAGTCTTTAGAAGACGCTTGCTTTTCTGAAATCAAAAAGATTTGAAATTTGTGAGAAAGCAGCATCATCAAGCGCACCACTCCACATGAAACTTCTCAGTCACCGAGTACAGACAGGGCATATAAGGTCTGCACACAAGGTTGGGGCAAAAAAGACATTCTGCTCATGGTTCACATCAGTATATTTTTCATTGCAAAGGATGCTGCTGTTGATGAAGTATCACTGCAACGCAATCCTCAGATGTCCCTGTAGAAGCAAGCCCCTTGTCACTACTCTCCTCCTTTTCGCCTGCAAAATATGACGTCATCTGCCCCCGCTAAAGGAGGCCACGAATGTTCATGCCTAAAGCAGCTATCTTATTTCTCCAAACGATTCGGTACTTTGACCCCACATGACCCCTCCCTGCGTTCTAAATGAGGTTGTAGTGGGACACGATCCGCCAAGGACCCAGTTGAGCTTGAACAGTGCACCATGTCTAAATGCAGGTTCTTCTATCGTGAAAGAAAGGCTAATATGAAGTTTTGATAGACGAGAATGTATATTCCATTTTCCGGTTGGGAGCACTGGTTCGAATTCAGCAAAGGTGATCAATGCCGTTTGCATGTGTACATATGTCTTTTTTATTGACCCCAGGTATAGGAGGTACAGGAATCAAGGGTCTCACTAACCATAAGCCCATACATCACAACATCATCATTCGGCATACCCTATCGGCGTCGCTCACGCAGGAGGGTATTACGGGCTGCCTGATTGCATTCAGTGTCTCGTTGGATTTTCAAATAGGAATTTCGATTTATGTCTAGGGAATTTTGACTGACTGAGCATAGAATACAAAGGAAGAAAGGGATCATCGGTACATGTTTAGCGAAGGCACACTTGTGCAGCCCTTCGAAAGGGATTGTCATTTGACATAAGCTTCTGGACCAGATTGGAACCATGATCCATGCTTGAGGTAATGGACCCTTCTGTCCCGCTCCGTTTCGGTCTGTTTATGCGATAAGTGGTCTCTGATAACAATTCACAATAATGAGAATGTCTCACAAGAATGCTGGGTTGTGAATACAACTTTTGCCCCATACGGGACTTGAACCCGCATTTTTCGCTTACCGGCAAATGCCCCACAAGGTAAGGGTGCCGTCTGGGGCGAAAGCAGGTTCGATCCTATACTTGTCGGAAATTTTTTACAACCCCCCCCCTCCTCCCCCTTCACCACCCTTGCCATCATGATGGCTGTTTCTACGGTACTTAATCTGACAATGAGACCAGTCAACACAACTAACCCCACCCATTTTTACCTCCGAGGGGCCGGAGAGGAGGGAGATATAGGTACAGTGAAACGGCAAAATTTTTTTCGCTCCTCACACTACGCCCCCTAAACTCACCCAGCCAATTCCATGTTCTCTCACGCAACACTCCAGTTTCACATGTGAATTCATGACGCTAGAGTGACTACGACCTCCAAACTCAACAAAATAGCCCCCCCCCGTAGGTACTTGTCGCAACGTAGGACTGACCCTAGGCGAAAGTTCTGTTCACAACCCAGTATTCTTGTCTTTCACAAGGCGAACTGCAACCGAAAACAGCAGTTAGTAATAAAAAACGAGATGAGAATGTCGTTCCTCCAATAAATTGTAAGAAACGTCCCATGAGCTAATCGTTACTGAAAGATGAACCCGCTGCAATGCAGACAGCGTTAATTGGGCTCTCGACACTACTCGTAATTACCTCTCGTGTTTCACACGTGCAGCCGCGAATAAAAGGGACTTTTACGATTCGACGAGCTCTTGGAATAGGCTGTAAAGTACACTGCTTTCTGCACTAAGCACCAGAGTGAACTGTATTGCCAAAACTCATGTGTTCAGGATCATAAAATCTGTAATCGCTGATGTTGCAGAAATATGTGCGGTGTGCCACCTCGCCATACTCGAGCGGTACTTCCTCGTACTTGAGCATCGCTCCTACCATCCTCAATGCTTGCGTTGTGCTCTTTGTCATTGTGGACTATCCTATGAGCCTACTTGCTACGTAAAAGATGGACTTGTACTATGCCGTCGAGATTACACCGCGTGAGTTTCGCTGAGATTAAGAATGTGTTCATTTCCTCAAACCTCAGTTGGGCACAGTACAGTAATGTCCAAAACGGTGTATAGGAGGGGGGGGGGAAGGGAAATGCGTCTCAGTTCTCCTCTTCAGGTGGCCAGTTCACCTAAAATCAAGGTAAGACTCGAAGCAAGCCTAGGGCTAAGCCTTGGCCCAATCACAAGCTTAAACACAAGCCAATGTGTGAGCATAAAGTCAAGCCCAAGCCTAACCCAAGCATGGCTTTAGGCTTTAATGATAGCGCAGTTCTGGTGACCTGACTTAGGAGAAGAACTGAACGTCTTTGGGGTGGGGGGTTGGGAACGACTAGGCGACCTTCCCAAGGATCCTCTACAGGATGCTAACCTTTTACATGTGCAGATGACGGCAACTGACTCGACAGGTTATGGAAGTCACCCCAAGAGCAACTGGGGAAAATCAATCCCATCAGTAGGTTTTCTCCCTATGTATCGTTTCAGAAAGTTTCGAAAAACGTGCGCCAAGTGTCGATTACGACTGGAAAATGATGATGTAGTGATGAGAGCACGTGACGCCGTCTTCCATGTGCACTGCTTTTCATGTGTTGTAAGTTGCTAGAACATTCAGAACAGAGTTGCCCGTGACGTTGGAAAAAAATTGGAATTGGACGACCCCTTCTCTTAAAGCACTCTCAACAAGACTACTTTGCAACGATCAACGAAAACAAAAAAAAACGAAGGCGAAACCCTGGTTCCAAAGCCGAAAGTGGTGGGTCGAGTGGGGCAGGGGTATCCATAAGTGTTAAAGCGGGTATCCATAACAACTACAAAATCTTTCTTTCAAATTTTGTGGAAGGTTTTCAAATTCTTGAGATCTGTCTCTTCCATGACTCTTTTAATACCACCCTCATTACCCATTGGGACCCCTCCCCTAGCATCACGAATTACGACCCTCTGTTAGGGTTTTTGTTCCAACAAAGGTTGACCCTGGAGCAGAGTCCCTCTATGTATTTTGAAAAAAATCATTCAACTATTCTGACTGAATACAGGTATGCGACACTCCCCTGAATGCCGGTGACATCTTTACGATGACTGAGCGTGGCGAAATCTTCTGTCAAAGTAGGTTGAGGTCCGAAAAGTCCTTCTGTTCAGCCCTCAGAAACTCGTATTATGCTTCAGATCATCATGATTTGCCTCAACTTGAAGAGCAAAGGCTTGCTATTGATCGTAAGGAGGATTCTGACGAGCAGGAAGGTTAGTTCTGTTGTCTCTACATTTCGCCTCTCCAACATCGTTATTACACATGAATGGGACCGCCTCCTGCACTTGCGCTCGCTACCGCGACTGGCCTCATTAAAAGCTACCGTAGTCTATTGATTCTCAGCTCATCAGATGTGCACGTAGCCTTATAGCAGTATTTATAAGGGATGTTACAGAATCCACAGAGGGGGAGCAAGAAAAAGTCATTCCCCTCTTTTAAGCGGAAATTACACTTCTCTAAAATCGAACCGAATATTTTCAATTGGAAATTGAAGAGCACATCCTGATCATTTCAAAACCTGCATAACACCCTTCCACAAAGAAGACTTCGAAAGAATTTCTCACGGAAATATGGCGCACTTTTGAGCTCGACGAGCTTCTCGACGGATAATAGGCCATCAAGACGATATATAAAAAGTTGGTGTGGGGGTTCTTCATTAGCAGAGCTACAGTCTTTAAAAGCTCCCTACTAGTAAACCAATTCGAGAAATTGCGCAGTAGGAACTTCAAGCTGGAGCGAATACGGTAGGCCTCCTTGAGCTCGATGACGATGGAAGATGACGTCGTATTCTGAAGATAGTGAAGAAGGCTCTGCGTAAAACTCTCATCAACGGCTGCACCCTGGGCGATGAAAATTTTGCTGATTTGAGCCATTGCAGAGTGACTTTTGCTTGCCCTCCTCCCCTCCCCGTCTATTCTTGGAAATTATTTCACCAGTGGGGACAATTGAGGAAAGATCAAGATTGGGTCAAACTTGTATCTCGTAACTACCACACCGTAGAATTTCTGTCTTCTCAGTGAACCATTCGTTCTGTCGTGAACTGTTCAAAGAAGACTGTGCCAGCTGGGCACAGATTAGCGATTCTGCTATATGATAAACCAGGTGCAGGGCAGTGATACCACCGGATCTCAAGTTTCAAATGAAGGCACCCGCGTTAATCCATATGCAAATCATTAGTAATGAGCACCTGCAAGCACCACACCAGAAATAGGCGTGCGAGGAACAAGTGTCTGTGAACTGCGAAAACCGAGAAGAAAGGACAATCTCATCACTGCCAGTAATGTGCATGGACATGAAAACGCTCAATTTTCAAAGCCCACATAAATTCCAACATAAATTTCGCTCTACATGAATTATTGAAACCTTGGTACCACTCCAGAAGTATAAAGGCAGCTAGACAACCACGGCGGGATAATGGGGGAAGAGTTGGCAAATGATAGTGGTTGATAATGACCGATAATGTCAGTGCTAAGTGACAATTCTTATACAAAGGGACACCCAGCTGCAAGGCCAACATATTACAGTCGTGTTTGGAATGTGATCAAATAAAATTCAAACCCTTATAATGGCTTTAGCAGCAAGTAAACATGATGAAAGGCGTTGGCAGTTGCCAACCCAGAAATATTTCCTCAATAAGCGAGACTTGGCTTTGGATATGTACTGTAGCGGTCAGTAGTGGTACACAGCACCATTCCTGCAGGGTGAATAGCGGTCGAGGAAATCCTCGACAGGGGGTCGTATTTGCTCCGATGAGAGTTGGGAGGGGGTCGTAAGGGTTCATCAACGGACACAACGGTGCTGCTGCCACTTATTTGCTGTCATCATTAGTTTCACAAGTGTTGTAGTTAGCCTAATGCAAATAACATCTTACACCTGTCTGGAAGTGGAAAGTTGTTGGTTTGGTTCGTAGTGATCAGTATGGCATAGGAAGGCAACGCGTCCTGCAAAAGAATCGTAGGGAAAGGGCAGCGAGTATCTACTCTAGAATGATGTACATGCTTCGAGAACTTAGTGGAGGAACAGCATCTTGGTAGAAAGTTCAAAACAGGCAGATTCGCAGCCTTCTTGGCATCATCAGATCCTGCAACCGCAAGCTGTCATTCATCAGAACGGGTTGGAAAGGAAGCGATTTGAATAAAGGAATGACATCACTATGACCACAAGAGTTATCCTAATTAGTTAATACTGGAAATATCTTTTGGTGTGCTTAAGCAAGTCGTCACTAGGACAAAACACCTTCCCAATGACTCCGAGTGGGGTCACTGCATGGCGCATACAAGAACGGAATGGATCCGCGCCAAGTGCATCATTTTCAATTTACTCCATCGAACTGACGTGTACAGAAGTATTTTGAAGGTGTTCAAAGAAGTTCCCTACTACGGCGAGGGAGTAATAGAGTTTTCGAGTGGCTTCGAAAATTTCCTTGACATTTCCTCGACGCAGATTTCTCGCGAACTAGAAAGCGTTCGAAACAACTGGAGCACCTATCAGAAAGCGTAAATCTTCTACTTTACAACGCTTTCCTCCGATTTTCAAAGCATTGCCAATGAAGACAGCTACTGTCTTCCAAGAGTGGGAACTCGCATGTAAATTTCAATTTCCTCGACAATTTCTCGACGTCTCCCACTCTCGAGAATAGGCGTGCTTAGAAAAACGCTCAGCACAATTTAGAAACTAGAAGTCTTGTGCATTCAAAAGCTGCCTTCACTTTCTGAAATGGTTATCAATGAAGAAAGTTATAGTCCTTTAAATAGGGGGTACATTTGACGATTTTTCCAACTAGCGCGCTCTAGGCACAGCGCGCGACGCGATCGCGGGTAGTTAGCGCCGCTATACTGGAGCGCGAGACTGTTCAACTGTGTAGGGGCAGTACCTCCTTCAATGTTCTACTTTCCGGCCAATGTGGCAAAGGTTAAATGTCTTTAAAGGAAAGAAGGAGAACCTAATCTGAGCAGAATTGAATCTAGCATTTGGATCAAGCCGCATTTGCGTGGCAGCGGCGCTGCGTCCCTCTCGCACATCTGAAACTAGCATTTTTTGATATGAAACCGGATGTGCAGAGGACAAAAAGGGGTCGTATCAGAGTCCATGTTTTGGAGGGGGGTCGTAAAGAGGCGGTTATTTCCTCGACACGATTTTCACCCTGCATTCCTATGTTGAAAAGCCGCGGTAGACGCGGACCTGTGTTCTTATCGTCTTTCATTTTATCGTTATAAATTTATTGGTTTACTTTCTTCATGGAAATTTTGCCATTTAATTCAACTCGTCGAGTTCTATGAGTCTGCCTTCTTTCATTTCAGAAAACTTCATTTTTAATTCCAATGTGCCTAAGGCCACTCATAAGAGAGCGTCGCTCACTATAATTACAACCAGAGGGTAACTGTAACTCACTGGTCGACGCAGTGATTTGCAGTGCGGAATTTTCAGTTGCCCATCCTTAAAGCAACAATCCAGGAACGAATTCGCGGGTAAGGACCACCTATAATGACGTTGCAGGTGAGAAGTTGGTCAATGGAGAAAGAAAAAGTAGAAAAAACGTCGGGCAGGGGCTTAGACAGGGACTCCCCCTGCCGTTTAGGGAGACGTGTGTTGGACGAGTTGTCCGAACCTGCCCGTAGTACATGCGCTCCAATTGCAACTGCTGGCAAATAGCCATGCATGCTTGCAAATACATAACTATTTGCCAGCAATCGAAATTGAAGCGCTTCAATTGCGTTCTTATGGAATCGACCTCATACAGCGCGGCGGTCCCGCAACGACCGCTAGTCAAGCACGGACTCTGCACAGCGTATGTTGGGCGATCCGCCTCGGTATGGGTGATCCGCCCCCTCCAAGAGGACTTCGACCCCTTCCAGCGCATTTTAGAGGTAGGTTTTGAACTTAAAGACATTTCCTATAAACTTTAGTTGGGCTGGGGCATGTTTTGACCGCCTAATGACCAAGTAGTTGAAACCCTGCCTGGACTGTTGCTTTAAGCCATCCCGAGTGCGCCCTTCACAGCGATACGCGTCTGGTAGCCGCGGTTCACAGCGCCCCAGCAACACCCAAAGATCGAATTTGTGGAGTCACAGAGGTCGATGAAGGAGTTGTGGATGCCGAAATGACCAAAAATGAAAAAAAAATTCAAAGAAAGCCGTGAGTTGAAACCTTAAACAAGGATTCTCCTCGAAATAAGGGAAGGCGGGGCCATACCAGTTGTACGAATTGCGCCGCGGCTCAA
>MU868360.1:134538-154334 GCA_036418205.1 Ostertagia ostertagi
ATTTGCCAGCAATCGAAATTGAAGCGCTTCAATTGCGTTCTTATGGAATCGACCTCATACAGCGCGGCGGTCCCGCAACGACCGCTAGTCGAGCACGGACTCTGCACAGCGTATGTTGGGCGATCCGCCTCTTTATGGGTGATCCGCCCCCTCCAAGAGGACTTCGACCCCTTCCAGCGCATTTTAGAGGTAGGTTTTGAACTTAAAGACATTTCCTATAAACTTTAGTTGGGCTGGGGCATGTTTTGACCGCCTAATGACCAAGTAGTTGAAACCCTGCCTGGACTGTTGCTTTAAGTCACCGAGATTAAAAGTGGTTAAGTTACAGAGAGAAAAAAGTGCAGTTCTGCTGCCTTTAATAGGAGCTAGGGTGTAGAGATCATAAACCTCACTGAATTCAAGTGGAGGGAATGGAATTTGTATATATCTCTGCAATTTTACTCTAGACCTTGGACATAATGTAAGATATGGGCATAGACTGGACTGAATGAAGCTTGTCATGAATTGCTGCATAAGAGTATGGTTCCAAACTTCCAAAACGGAGAAAACGTTGGCTGGTTAACACGTTGACGACATCGCGTGTTTTGGCATTTTGCACCGCGTGGGACAGGAGCGATTTTGCGAGCGCGCCGTCCTCACCTTACTTCCGCTTATTTTTTGTTTAAAATGCACAACAACTTGAATCTCATAGAATTATTTCGGCAAGGATGAAAGCATAAAGGTTACCTATATAAATAGCAGTAGAATTTTGTTTAAAGAACGCATAATGACCACGAAGAAGCAAAAAACATCCACTTTCGCTGCGAATGAAGTTAAAAGCATTTATACCTAAGTTTTTCCATCAAATACAAATATCTTGAAACTCACAGAGTTTTGTATTAACTTCTTCTACAATCTTTCATATGAATGTTTACGACAGTGAAAGGAATACTAGGAAAGAATTGAAATGAAAGTTTTGTGCTTTCAGAAAATCTTTGCTAAATCAAGGGATATTTGACCACTCTGGCTGCCATGTGGTTTATAGTTATGCTAATGTATTATCTATAGAATGAATACAAAAAACTCGAGAAGAAGGAGCGCAAGCACAATAAAAATGAATGACATAGTTCTGACGCGCATGCGCGTCAGAATGTCCGATGCGGTGCCAAAGTTCTGACGCGCATGCGCGTCAGCCTTCTACGAATGCTTGACAACCGCGCACCCTACTATTAGATCCGGACCCTGTCATTTACCGTCGCCGATAACGCAATGCTAACGTTTGGATTTTCTGACTAAAAGACTACTTTCGGTGGAACTACTTCCTGAATGATCCTTCTTCGGGTTCATGATTCGGATGTGGCTTCTGAACAACACCAAACAATCTTTTCGCAGGACTTGCAGAAGGTCATGATCTCATGGGAAGGGCAGCAGAACCACCTCCCAGCAGGGTGAATATCGCTTGAGGATTCCTCAACGGCACGTCGAGGATTCTCTGCCGATCAGACACGATCTCTCGCGCGGACATTCACACTCGCCATGCCGTGCCGTCTGTGCTCTCCGCGCGGATGTTCACTCTCGGCACTACTCTCGCATGGTAGAGAGCTATGGTCGAGGAAATCCTCGACCGTTATTCACCCTGCCTCCCAGTTCAGAGAAGCAAACACACAGAAGAATTGGGTCAAAAGAAGGATGTAAATTATCGCTTTGTTTTCGATTGTAATACCTGCTGATTGCACACCCGTTTGGAGACCAACATGAACGACATACTCTTCAGCTCGCCGATCTACCATTCAACTAACCAATGATACCCATGAATTATTGATAGGGTGCGCTGGAAAGGAGTAATACTGTACAATGTCTTTTTACGTCAATTATACTACTACCAGGTTAGCTCCGCACACTACCGCGTGCATGACACGGAAGGGCTCCGTAAAGCTGGCCAGCCGGCGGAGCGTTAGGTTCCGCCGCTAAACAATAACTTGCTTCGTGAAATGCGTTAGCTGGCCTTCTACAGAATGCCCATTTTTAACCAACCGTCTGATACGCGCGGTGGAGTGCGGAGCTAAAGTGGTGTCTGTAAACAGCCACCATGCATTGGATGTCAGGATGATTTAGCGGTCGAATAATATTGATGCCAATGATTTTGCAATAGAAATACCCATTATCGTATATCGCTAAACATCCATCATACATTCTTAGGGATTTGGGAATGTAGCGGTCGAACGGTATTTTATGTTGATGACAACAACGCAATGAGATGATATTGAAGTGAAATGCGTTATCTAGAACCGGTTTTAAGCGATCTATATGTTCCCGAATACGTAATTATCGGCCCTTATCACCCTTATCACTTCCTGTACCCCACCGAACATGTTCCCGTCCCACCCTGTACATCACTTCTTGGAACCAACGCCCCACTGCTGCTGGGACGCGCGCTATGAATTTCGTGAAATTTGCGTTTCAGCGCCTCTTATCAGATCTTATCAGTCGGTATCACTTTCTAAACCCCACCAAATATGTTGCCGTCCCACCCCCTACATCATACTCAAAATACAGCGTTCCATGCCTGCAGCGAAGCGCGCTATGAATTTCGTGACAGACGGACGTACGCACACACAGACACACACACAGACATACTTAGCGAATTATATATACACTGCGTTTCATAAATATAGGTCCACCCTAAATTTTTGCTATTCCAAAGTTGCTGTGCATTTTTGGAAAATGCCGCTATTACCAATAGTTTCCCCATAACGAAAAACCTTGATACTTGATTTCTGGAGAAATCTCGATTCAGAATTATTAAAATATCTTCCTTAGAACGTATTTTCACCGTTTCGCAAATATGACTACACATCACTTGTCGAGAGATTTTACTATAACGAAAAAACGTCACGAATTTTCAATAATGGGATGACCCCCCAATAATCATAAGGAACACAATAATACGTTTTGAAATGCTGGTAGCCAAATTAGCTATTACAGTAGGATCGAAATTCGTCTGGGCGCCGATGATCGACCTTTTCAGCTTTTCGGCTGTTCCATTTTGCTTTACTTTGCTGTGGAACTTTATAACAATTAAGGCCCAATGATTCTCTATTGGAATCTAATTCAGATAACATGGTGGCCACCAGATAACTGCCACATTTTTTCCTGCAATTCCATCTGGCGCGGAGGGACCGGCATGGACAGCCGCGTTATCGTGTGTGAAAATCAAGGATAGAGGGGATCCTTGTTGAAAAAATGGTAAGACTCGCTTCGAAAGAACTTCACGATACCCTGTGGAATCTTTGTGAACGGAAACAAAAGCGAGCTCTAGCTACTCAGTCGTTCAAAGGTGCCTCAAACCATAAGGGATTCACCGCCGAAATTACGTTACATTGAAACCATCTGCGATTTTCACGCGATCATCCTGTACCCTCTTTTTCTGCCATATCCACCTAGAATAAACTTTTCCACGTCGATCTCAGACCACCTGTAGAACGAAACAAGGAGGTAGAGTCCAAGATCGCGAAGGGTCTTAACAGCCACACCATCGCTCATTAAGTTGAGCCCTTTTCCACGGAGAAATGGAGACTTGCGATCTTGTAGCGCTCAAATAATCTTGGAACGCTCTTCATCAATCCGTTGAAGATGTTATTGCTCTGCTGGCTTACTCACCACACGGTGGTTTTGCTCACGGAAGGCCGCATTTCAGTACGGACTTTGTTCGGACTCCTTGTATAATTCGAGAGAAGACACCCAATTCCTCCTAAATTTTGAAGGAAACGCAGTCTTTATTTACCTAAGCGACTCTTCTCTCCGCACTGACCAGGATTTTGCACATAGTCGCTTATGCAGTATGAGCCGGCCGACATGGGAGGAAATTCTGCTCCTCAGCTATCCCACTTCAGTAAGTGCTCTAGCTTGAGCTTGTTACTGGGAAGAGAGGCGAATAACACGAGGTATGGTAAACTCGATGTCGACTGAGCCCACATATTTCCCCGCTTCCCTGATTCCCTTCACGGATCGTGAGAAATGGAAACTTTTTATGAGTGGCCCGATATTCATGAAACGGTGAAAATTCGTTCTAAAAAAGTTAATTGGGTTACTTGAGGGGGGAATTTGTCAGAAAAACACTATGAAGGTTTTCCGTGATGAGGAATCTAACGGTGATAGCAGCATTTCCAAAAAATGCACAGCAACTTTGGGGTAGCAAAAATTTAGGGTGGACCTATAATTATGAAACGCAGTGTAGTAGGGAAGTTCTTCATTACGAGTGATTCCCTTCTTGACATTTGCAAAAATGACTGCGAAAAATTCAATCAAATAAACTCTTAGCCGCTGCACACAGAATCTTCTCCCTCTTAATCTTTAGCGTTTGTCCCACCCGGTGGCGAGGTCCGCTTTTCTGGTATGTTGACGACCACTTTCCCGATTTGTGGCTGATCGGGGTGAAGGCCAACTAATTTCCCATGCTATTGCACATATGTAGTATGTAACCCGAGTTGTTAATCACTTTATAGAGACGTTTCAAACACTTTTTCTCGATTTTTTTTCACATTATACTTATCATTCGCACTCGTTAACAATTGTTGTTGTAGTGTTAAAATAGGCAAGAGTACTCTGCATTTGCCGTCAAGCGTTGCGCCATTATACTCATGTATCTCCTTCCAAACGCTTAAAGGCAAGCCCCGGAATTAGCCCGACCAGTAGGAAGGACAATGCGAGAGAAAGGGAGGGATCCGTACCTACCTGAGTCATGCCAGCTTCGACTAAAATTTGCTTGATTAGGGCGCTAATCCTTACGGGCTGAACCATCGACCCTCGTTGCAACGCTTCCCACCCACCGCGATTGATGTGGAGATCAGCGTGCTCTCTCGAACGGCGTGCTCTCTCGCGTGTTTTGTCTTCTTTGATCGCCCTGTCTCGCCGTCGTACCACATCCGACCTTACTGAGGTTAAGGCCTTAATTTCTGCGTTTCCGATGATTTCTATGGCTTCCTTTCCCCTTTCGCTTCACCTCGCACTTCAATCATCACTACGAAGGCCTGTTATACACTAGATTTATCCCGGGTTTTGCCTTTGAATTGTAGCGAGGTTAAGGAGATCATGGACACATACATCGCAACACTAATTGTGTATCGCAACTATGTATTAGGCTGTCGCGCAATGCATATTGTCAGTATGGAAAGAATCGAGGCAAAAATTCTTCTTCTTCATACCATTTTTCCTGTGCATCTGTTGGTGTGACACCGAGACTTGCTCGCTGTTTCTCGCTGATGCTAAGAAAGATTATTTAGAATTTAGAGGCTGATAAGTTTCGAATGATCGTAGTGCTGAACTCTCTTCAGCATCCTCGCTATTCTCTAGATTGTTACCAGTCGATTTCCCGTTATTCACGTCATTACATTTGCGTGACGAATTTGCCAGTACTCATAAAGTTCGCGACAATTTGAATCAATTCTTCGAATCAAAGGAAGTGAGCCCTTCAAACGCACGGGTCAGGATCGAATTGTTGACGTTGCTTAAAAACTTGACAAGATGCACAACGGTTTGGGTAGAAAAACAAAAGCCTTATAGGAAGCACTATAATTTGACTAGTGAGGTTGGTCGTGATGTGACCGAGAGACAGCGCTGCGAGGAGAGGGAAACGCGAGAGAGTACGTGGTCGCGAGAGGGCGCAAAGACCACGTATGCCGTGATTGATAAGGAAGGCAGTGCGCCGGGAGCGCACAAGGCAAGGCCTTAGCCCCCTTAACGCGCAATTTGAGTCGCGGCAGTGTCGCATCCTGGGAGGAGACTACCTTTTGGCACCTAATCCCTCGTAGCTTAAAAAGAGGAGTTCACGATAAGAACGAAGCAAGTACGGGGAAAATTGATAGTTGGGAGACAGGCGGACTTCCTGAAGGTGCTGACCGACGAAAGATTCTCGAAGAAACGAAACTATGACCGTTTTTTCACCACTTTATGATCTTCACGGGGCCGCTCAGTGAAAATAGACCACGGTCCTGTAGAAACACATGAATCGCTATAAGATGCAGAAAACTGTTTTGGAAAGAGCCCTAACCACGCAAGAGAGCAATGCTAGGTCTCGGGGATGAATTGCTCTCTCTTGGCGTGGTTGGCGGGGTACGCCCACCGACTATCTAATCACTCGCCGCAGGTCTATACGTGGCGAGTGATTAGATAGCAGAGAGCGTAGTGTTGAAGAGGGCACAGCGATGAGAGTCGCATCAATGCGCAAATCAACGGGCAAGGAAGGGGTCCCATTTCTCGGGTTTCGGGCCGTTTCAAATGGTTTCTTCTTCATCCCTGCTCCACTGACCACCTCTACCCTTATTTCCAATGAGCTAACTTTTCATCGTAAATTCTGCCTTCAACTGTGCAGCGTGCAACTGCGTGGGGTATAACCGTTTGGCAACAATGGTGCATAGAATCTCACTCCAAATTCGGCAGGAATTTTCTTTGGGAAATGGTTAATGAGAAATCGCGGCCTAAGGGCACATTCCTGATGAACTCTCGAGTGGGCTGTCCTGTTTGTGAGAAGGACAGCACTTCTACAAAGGTGAGATATGTGCTGTCCCCATGTCTCAGAAAAGAGCGACTGAGACGCTAGGTCCTTATATCATCGCTGCCGTTGCTTGCGTTGCTGTGATAAACGCTATGGAGTGCCTGCGTCTTGCTCATCTATTATGTTCTCTTGTCTCCGAGCCCTCTTGGCGTAGAATGTTTCGTGAAGTGCCCATGTATGCCCAGCTCGCAAGCACGTAGGCGCGGGATGTGCGTTCATGTTCGTGTTACAGAAAATGTCATGGAATTTAGATTTCAAGTTGATCGTAAACTGAAAAGACCATATAATAGTTATGCAACATTCCTACTAATATATACATATACGCAGTGTTTTTTAAGATTATGCGGCGGGAGACCAGCAGCCTACGCACAGCCGCTCAAAAAGGATGAGGACATCGTTCAAACATCATCAGTTACGCACCATGAAGCAGTACTTCAATTTGAACCACAATCCAGATGCCAAAGATCTTAAACAGCTCGCTCAAAAAACTGGACTGACCAAGCGGGTCTTACAGGTAATTAACTTTACAGAGATTTGAACAAGAGTAGGTGAGAAAATGCAGTGGGATAGTTACCACAAAGAATCTGAGAACTCATAACCAGATATATGATGATAACTTCGACATGGCGAGAATGCCAAAACAGCTTCAAATAAAGATCATGCCAAAATTGCAGCTGGACAATTATTGCTGTTACGTCCTATGTTTACAAATAAAAGGTTCCAGGGTACACGGTAATTGAAGGAGTAGCGGAGAGCATAACATGCCGAATTTTCAAAGAACGTTAAGTGAGTTCTATGAAGTGCGCGGAAGTGGTGTAGTGACAGGTTGCGCTGCTTATGTTTACCACGCACAAGATTATAAGTTAAGGAACATAGGATGTATACCGTAAACAAGTAGACCACCCCCCAACCCGCCCGGAACACGCCGAGGACGAAGACAAAAAAAAACGACCGGAAATCATGGGTTATGAGCGCGGTTGAGGTTCAGTGCACAATGTAACTGTGTGAGAGCGGACAACGCGCGGCCTTTGCTGTTCAGAGGCAGGAGCCCAAAATTGTAAGTGCTGTTCAGGGCAGCGACCCAAAAATGGAGCGACGTCGCAGCGTTCGCCTCGCCGCTTGCGCGACGAAGCCGAGCACCGTCGCAGCGAACGCTGCGCGCGCGAGCATAGGGAGGTGATCCCCGGGGTGCCGCCTCATCCGACGTGTGGCGACAGCCGCTTGCGTTGCATCCTCCACCTTCTACATAAACGGCGCTTAGTACTCTGCGCGGGCCTGCTCGACGCATTCTCTCTTCGTTGAGAGGGCGCAGAAACGAGAAAATCAATGACACGTGAGATTGCGCGCCCCAGTGCAACGTCTTGTTTACCACGCCTACAGTCCGCAGATTAAATCCTGAATCAGCGTCGTCCAGGCCAACCAATCCGTCTGCACATTCGGAGTCGAGACTCGTGGAAGATCTAAACAAAGACTTGCACTTCGGCGGTCCCGCAAATCATTGTTTGAAGCAGCAGTCTCAGCAGGGTTGAGAAGATTTATAAGTTTAGGAACATAGGATGTGTACCGTAACCCACATTAGCGCTAGGGCGCGGCGCTGTCCCCCCGCAAGCGACGCCATTGTTAGGTGACGAGCGAATACGAACCACGACGCTACACCGGAGTGCAGCGTTCCGGAAATGAAGCGAACGCTGCCCGCGGTCTGCGCGCGGGTAGGAGGAGGTGGTCCACATGCCGCTTCATCACGTCAGGCGAAATCACTAGGCTTCGCGTTCTTGGTCAACTGCGCTTAGTATAGCTGGCGAGTTGCTCGACGCATACTCTCTTTGTTGAGAGAACGCAGAGAAAACGATAAGTGGGTGCCGAGCACACATGGAAATCGATGACACGTGACATTGCGCGCCCCAGTGCAACGTCGAGAGGGTTACGGTATACAGCCTATGTTCCTGAACTTATAATCTTCTGTAAGGTTGTTACCTTCGACACTCATGACGTGGATTGATGCGTTAGCTCTAGTCAAGAGCATAAGTGTGATTGAACAAAAAACACCTTGGAAAGCCGCTAGGAAAGGGAGCTGAACGGCTTCGAAGTGGGCGTGGTTGGAAGTCGGCCGAGGGGATTGCAGCCGACTGAGCAACCACGCCCACTTCGAAGCCGTTCAGCTCTTTCTAGCGGCTTTCCAAGGTGAGTTTTTGTTCAGTCACACTTCTTATGTTCTTGACTAGGGCTAGCGCATCGTTCCACACCATTAGTGTAAGAAGGTAAAAACCATGCTGGGGCTGTTGCTTAAAGCCAGATCGCATTCGAATTTTGCGCTACGATTTTGAATGTATGTAGTGCGCGTGGCGCATCCTGAAATGTGATTGATCAACGCAGCATGCCTTATTTGGCTTTTTACTTTTGATACCTTTTATAAGTTCTTTACGGTGAATAAGCCATCTTGTGATCAGTAGTTGTAATTCAAATTGCTCTTCGAAGATTGTGCTTCGAGAATAATTTGCATACAGGGTGTGAAAAAATTACAAGAGATTGCCGCTGTAAATTTTTAACTTAAAGGAATCCTTGCACGGAAAAATCATGATTCTATTTCAGCCATAAATCACTGGCTTGAGACTCATTATCCACGATAAGAATGAAAAGAACAGAAAAATTGCTTTGTTTTGGTAAAAATTCGAAAAATCGAAAGGGCTGCTACGCGTTCAAAGTGCCCACGGACGTCTTTCACAAATGCTGGCGACGGGGATGCTTCCACTTGGTTCTTGGAGTGCCTTCACTAGAAACTCTTTCTGGCCTTCTGCTTTATTGCATTCACATCTTACACTTCTACTCCATCCTATTCTATCGATCGATTTGTCTCTACTCTCCGAAATCGCGCGCTTTAACCCGATTCTTTCATTGCGTCGCCTGATACGCCCCAGGCGGACTTATTCCATGCCCCGCCTTTGGCTCCGCCCGAATTACCTTCGATTGTCCATAGAATGGATTTTCGTGAGTTTGTTTCTCTTCGGAAACCGAATCTTCATGCGTGAAACTTTGTGTATTGCATCTAGTGATCACAACTGATACATTCATGTTGAGAAAGAATGCAAGAATTTTCCGCGAAGGATTCCTTCAAATACCAGGAGCTTTTGATGTATGTTCTATGTAATTGCTTTGATAATTCAATAATCCATTGATTCCATCACATGAAGTTCTTCAAGTTCGGAATGATCAATAATCACTACTTTGCGCCGCCGAGCTGTTTGATTTGTGTTGCATTGCTGGACGATTCAGAAGCTGTTCCAATCTTTCGTCAATCACCATTACAAAATTTAATGGGCTCTTCACCTGCATCAATAAGCCTGAACCTATTAGGACTGCTTTTGCTACTTCACGAGTGACCTCGAGGATACGTGCGAAGAGCGCTTGAAGCCACTCGCTTAATCCGTAGTTTGGCCCTTGTGACTGCTGTCGGGCTCAGTTTCTTGCAACGGGTCAAAGGGGTTTCGTATAAAAATGCTGACTTCTAACCGCTGCGTGAAAACTAAATAAAAGGCCAAGATGCTACAAGGCCCTGCTTCGATTCTGTAACGATTCCTTCTCATCGTTTCCTCGATGGGAAGATATTCTGCCGTCGAGCCATTGTTGCAAAAGGAGGGCAACCGGATCAGTACTAGTGAGAACGACCAGCCATCAAGTGATGATTCCGCAGATAATAAGAGCAGCAATTAAGGTTCGAAGATATTTTGAACTTCTGCTGCTTATAAAACTGTATAGTAAAATCATCTCGAATTTCCTCTGCCTCGGTTGATGCTTCAAAGTGGAAGGACCCCAAAAGAAACACGGGGCATCAGAGCAAGTCTGGGCGCCCACCCACAATCAGAGTCAACCCTGCGTTGCGCAGTTCTCAACGGCCACGTTGCGCAGTTTCGCCCGATTAGACACGTTCTCTCGCGCGAACATTCACACTCGCATGCTCGAGCCGTCTGTGTCTCCGCCCATACAGCGTGCGTTGAGGATCTCTCAACGTGCCGTTGCGAACTGCGCAACGCAGGGTTGACTCTGCACACAATGCACAGATTGCCTAAACATCGACGACAGCAGTATGTCGTGGATTTCACCATATTAAAGGTGTGGCAACATAGGTTTTTCAACTCAACTCTTATGGAATGCTCTGAATTGAGTGCATCAGAGGCAAAGTATTGCTACGAACATAGTACCAATATCGGCTAGTTGACCAGTCCCTCTTGAAATCGTTAAACCTGCAGGTCGATTACTTTCTAGGAAGACTTGGTTTACTCATCACAGAAAGCGTCCACTCCAAAGAGCAATGTTGTTTCTTGTTTGATAATTTTCTACGAATATGATCGTGCTGTATATTTGGGACGTCTCGGCACTTTTTTATGATCAATTTATGTTGTTACCGCACTTTTTGCCATCCTGTACATAGCCTACAAATAGCTCTCACCATGATTGAAAATCTTTTCTTTATTTTTTCTCCGAGGCAGACTAACCATATTTAGACATCGAATGAATGATACATGTTCGTAGAATGACATAAATAAAGATATGAATATATATTCTCGCGAAACATATTTATTTATCTATTTAACGACGCACGAGGAATTCTTGCAGTATTTCACAGGTGTGGTTCCAAAATGCCAGAGCGAAGTTTCGACGGTCAATGCATAACAGTGATGGATCGAGTATTTCTCCTTTCCCCGTGGTATCGTCAACTAGTCAGGATGAGCAGGTACACGTCATTGCCTTCAATACTTCTCCGTGAGCATCCGCCATCCTTGGAAACCTCTTCATAATGAGGTACTTGCCAAAAGTACACGTCATAAACAAAGCGCGAAAAATATTCGCGGATATCCAAAAATAGAAATTAAACCCGCTTAAATTTTTGTGGAAAGGTGCCACGGACCTCGAATTGTTGTCGTTGCTCAAAACTAGAAAAAAGAGCGATGAGGGGTATTTGGGTGAAACTCGGATTGGGGATGCCACGCGGAGACGCGGCGCCCTGTTCGTCTGCACCTTGAACTTGTAAGGCTGAGTCCGCGGCGCCACTGTCTTTCGAAAATGGCCTTGGGCGGCGAAATAGTGTCGAGCGATTCGCTTGATTCGTGAAGTCCTACACCCTTAGTATGGAGAAGTTGCAACTTACTAATTACTCTATTGAATTCAGCATGTTTTGGAACTACAGTGCGTTTCAAAAGCATAGGGACGCTCTAAAAACTGCTGCTCCGCGTAAGGATAGAAAATCCGGGCCTGTTGGCTTGTTACACGTTCACTGAATTCAGCATGCACTCAAACCACAGTCCACCTAATTTCAGAAAATAGCACGACCTAGGAAATTTTTTAGAGAAAGTTTGAAACTGCCCGCTATTTCAAAAGTGTAGGGGCATCCTGGGCAAGAGGATCCAGGGGTAAAATTGCTGCCTATCAACTCATATGAGATTTTGTTTTCATGCTCAGTGAAAGCATACTGTCTTCTCAATCTGGTTAAACGATTTGAGCTTTCTACAGAAAAACAGTATCTAGATGATTTTAGGATGGTTACACCCATCCCCATTGCGACGCCTCGACAGCGCACTGGAATCTTCCACGACATTTTGCTAACTGCCAACAACTTAGATCCGCCTCACGATGATTACTCAGATATTTTGTAAAGGAATTGGATCTGAGCCACTCCCGGGCGAACCGATAACTTTGATTTCGTTGGCAGTAAGCACCGTTCACCGGATCAGCTGTGTGGATGGGGGTATTGACGTGAATGAAGATGAAATTCCACAGGCGATCATTACTTAGGAACGACAGAAAGTAATCATCAGGAGTACCATCGTAGTAGCTGGAGTCCGTTGACAGTAAACAAGTTTTCCTGTTCTAAACGTATGGAGGCGTCTGGGTAATGAGATGTTAACGGTCAAATCTCTTCTTTCTCTCAACTCATTTCTAATTTGGACATGCTTAGTGAAATCACTTTAAAGGCAAGCCCCGGGATAAAGCTGGTGATAAGAGCGCTTCGTAGTGATGACTGAGCTGCGGGACGGCCTGAAAGTGGAAAGGAAAGCTAGAGAAATCTTTGGGATCGCTGAAATTAAGGCCTTAACCTTCAAAAAGGTCGGATGTGGAACGAGGCAGGGCGGTCAAAGAAGACAAAACACGCGAGAGATCACGCCGTTCGAGAGAGCACGCCGATATCGAGGTGGGTGGGAAGCGTTGCAACGGGGGTCGATGGTTGCAGGCCCGTAAGGATTAGCGCCCTAACCGCGCAACTTTTGCGGCGAAGCTGGAGTGATCTAGGGTAGGGACCTTACAATTTCCCTCGCGGTATCCTTCCCACATTTTGGGCTCCCGGGTTCGCCTTTAACCTTGCAGTGTACTCGGACGACTCGAGCTTTCTATGGAGGGACAGCTCTCAATCTCGGGATTGGCCTTTAACCATGCAATGTGCCCGGACCATTTCACAGCTCTCAGAGTACCACGTCGTCTCGTCTCGGTAGCACACCTTATATCCTCCAAGATAGTTTAGCGCTTACCACCAGCGTGGATCTGCCACGTAATTCCTCACAACTTTGATTTTGTTGATTTTGTTTTACACAGAAACTAGATACGAGATGGTTGCGTGCCAATCTACAAGATCAGTTTCGTTGAAACTATACTACTGTTTGAAACTCTCATATCGAGTCCGCTCTGCTCGATACACAAGTCAGGGAAAGCGTTGCACTATTGCACATTTCAGATCAGAACGCCTCGTATCCGCCACTGAAGTTCTCCCGGCTTGAGAACTATCTTTTCTGGGGACCATTCGATCCAGTGTAATATCCATTCTGCGAAGCTCAGTTAAACTTTTTCTTGTCAGAATAGATAACCGAAACTCTATAGAGCTTTTAGTAGAATGAGCACCTTCCTATCATGTAGACCCACCTGCTGAATCCTATTCCGTACTCATGATCCTCTAGGCTAATTCGAGGAGAGCTGTTTCGTGGAGCTCCTTCAGTCAAGGAGCCTTCAGTATAGATCCTCGCGCAGTACTTGGGGTCGAGCTGGTACAGACGGTGACTTTCAGTTGATGCGGAAGGCAGAGGTTCGCGGAGGATCTGGTTGACTAGCGTGGTAGAACTCGGATGCGGTTGCTAATTAAGAAGTACTTCGCGTTTGTTTGAATGATACTAGTGGCCTTCCAAAGATGCTGTCCATAACATGATGGATTTCTCATAAATTTGCTAACGCACCAAAGGATTGACCACGTTGAGCAGCTGTGAGATATTTGACCTTTGCACAAGATGTTCTCAGGTAGAAAGCTCGAATCGTCCAGGCGTATTGAAGGGCAAATTGAAATACTGAATCGACCAAATTGAAAAAAAAAGAATTGGAACAAGGGAACTTTCGAATTTTTTTATAGAAATGTTTGTAGCTCATTTTGCTCTCTGAAGTAAAGTAGATAGTGTCCAACGCATGCTGAGTTCAATGAAGTATTTAGCAAATCATGAACCCTTTGTCCTAAATATCATTTGCGTCCAATTGGTCCGCAGCGATCATGATGATGGAGAAGGCGAGAAACAGAGGGTTTGTGAGTTGACGGTGCTTCGAGGTGGGGCATAATTTCTCCTGTTAGAGCATTATGAGAGGAGTGATTGACATCGCTGTCATTACGGAATGATAAAGCAAACCTACTACGAGAAAAATATCATCCCATCCAATGTGGCATCGGTCTTAGAGGTGTTTGAGGGAACTAAGAGAACTTTTTCGATGATACTTCATAGCTGAACCTGCAATGATCGATGGGTATATGCATGTAACTCCCAAGTATTCAATCCAGGATAAGACGCCTGATGCCTGTGAAAGGGTGCACAGACGAAAGAGAAAGCTCAGGGTTCGGAAAAAACAAGTTTTTTTTTTCAATTACGGTTCCAAATTTTGCCACTAAAGCTCAGAATTTATTGCTTACAGCTCCTCCTTCCCTTTATCTACTGTTCCAGATAGAAGCAGAACGATAAGAAAGAGAAAAGCAGCTTTGGAGGCGCAGTCCAACACAACGAAGCAGTACGACCAAACGCCGGGTGGAACACCCGACACAGTAGTCAGAGTCAACTTCGCGGGTTCTATTACTCTTCCTCGATCTCGCTTGTGGTGTGGTCGTACTTTGAGGCTGTACTCTTTGAAATTTTTGATATGTTGGTGTTAGGAATAAAGAAATTATGCTAATTCAATCACTGACGTTAATGCCAAAATTAGCGCGGTTGGGTCTGCTTGTCTCCGAATCAATCAAGTAATTTTGAAGAATGATTGAGGGTGGTTTCACATTAGTAGCACAAACAACGTATCTTAGAATACCGTTTCCTCCTCAATGTTGTTTTGCTTAAGCTGAACACAGTTCATTTATGATATACGACTGTTTTAACTCATCATGTGTACACCCGGAGGCGCTGGACACTGCGAAAACCCAAAAAGTAAGAAACGGGGGAGGAAAAGTTGCCGGCAATCTGGATATCCACTCAAGTCAACTCATCAGTCTAAAAAAAAACAAAGACATTCTAAGGTAATAGGTATGAGTGCTATGAATGCAACAAATGGGCTCTATGTTAATTACGTGTTTGCTAATGATGCGGTTTTTCTTTACCACATTGCGTGCCGCGTGCCACCATGCGGCGCACGATCTTCTTGCCCTGTGTGGCCGCGTGCGCCACATGGTGGCGCACGATTTCTGAATTGATTTTGTTCACAATAGTTGTCGTTTCTTGATTCATGTTTTCGCAGACATATGTTTTCTGACTAGGAGAACAAAAAACCGAGTGGGACGTTTCCAGATAGATAGTTAATGTTTGCAAATGATATTCTTGGGAGAGCCTAGCTTTTTTCAAGTGAAGAAGATGATGTGCAGCAAAATAACAGCGGGAAGACTTTCGGACCGCTTCTTCCAGCACACATGTTTCTCGGCGGTAAATTCTTTTAGTGTCATGGTATTAAGCACTAGGAATGAACTTAATTTGAAATCCTACTGACGCTCGCCTAACCCTGGTATTGAAATCCATAACACGTACGGCAAATATGGGTGTAATGGATGCACATCCGTCGGAGTCCTGCGAAGAGTGGGATGAGTACAAATATTCTGCAATTCTATGTACTCGTCACTGCTCTTCAATAAACGTGATAAAGTAGACTGTGGGCAATGGAACTTTCTGGTTTGCAATCGCTGTTTCTCCCAAGAAGTTGGTCAAAACAGATTTTCGGATCCTTCACTATCGTTGTTGTGTAATTATTTGTTAACTTTTGAAACGTTCATGACAAGCCAAATAAGGAAAAAATACGACGCAGATTCCATAGAATTGTGGTTCAACCCGAATACAAGTACAATAAAGAGAAAAGTAACCCCAGAAGAGATTCGTGGAAAATGTCTGTCCCATGTGGCGCAGATGCGCAATACACGCGCGGCCATGCGGGCTCGCCACCGCAAAAACGGCTCGGTGGTGTGTTAAATGTGTTAAGGAACAATTGAGTTTCCAAAACCGGTTGTCCACAAGCCACGTTCTTCAAAGCAGAATAGTTGGAAAGACCCTTAGGAGCTTTTTCGAGATCCGTGTTTTTAGTTGATGTTATGTATTCCTAATTATGGCAGAGGCAAACTTCTAGTAGGCCACAGTCTCGTTTTACCTTGTTTTCAGTCATTTCAGGGCACTTCTTTATGTGACATGTACACCATGCTCTGTGTTTGTTGCAAAAAGTGGTCCTGAAAATTATAAAATTCGCCTATTGGGATATCGAAGTTCGAACAAATGCATGAATACTGTACTTTTGTGCTTAGACTGGAAGCAAACTATACAAAAATTATACTTGCAATAATAATTTTACGAGGCACATGTGCGTCTTTGTTCTTGCATTATTTTTGCTACTGCTGCATCGTGAATTTGCCTTTTCCTCACACAAATCTTTGACGATAGTAAATCCCCGTTTGATCAGATTTAATGTGTCGTGATTCGTTCAGGAAAAAGTGATGGTTTGCTATAAAGCTCCTAAGATAGGTCACGTCAACCCTAAAGCTATTAATACAAAAAACCATTTAAAGTAAGACTATAAAAAGGTTTTCTATAGCATATTCATAATTAAAAGCAGCGATTACGATAGGTTCAAGAAGGGTTAGAGTAGACGTGGTGTCAGTGGTACGTCAGTGGCGAAAAAAGCGGAGAAATCCGTCAAAAAACGCAAAATGGGACCCCTTTTTTGGCCGTTGGTTTTCACTCATGAACAGGTAACAGCTCAGAAAGCGGGCGTATGAACGAGTTCAGCGCAACGCGTTTGGCACATGCCAAACCACACTCCAATCGAGTTGCTCCAGTTGTGCCGCTGCTCGTCCAAATCACCAACTAAACTAGTGGGCGGATCGCTTTTGGGGCGGAGTGCTTTCGAAGTCCTGCTCAGCAACCAGCGCACCTTTCGTCGTGAAAGCGCTACACTTCGCTTCCTGGCAGCCAAGTAACTGATTCGTGTGGTGCATATGCTTCCCCGATGCGCTCCCTCTTTATCGTAATCGCTGCCTTTAAAGGCAAAGGTCGGGCTCAGCCACGCTAGAGGAGTAATTCCCGTGCCCGGAGGTTGTACGTGAGTAGCTGCAGACATTGCAGCAACGTCCCACCTTTTGTACGTGCCTCTTTCCCAAGCCAGCCTCCTTCACTGCTAGTGGGAAAGAGGGTTTTGTTAACGGCCTTGTCGACGGTTTTTCTCAGTTTTTTCTCCACTGTCGTTCCACTTCGCATCTCTATACTCAGTTTCAATCGCCATAATACCCCCTTATTGAGCCCGACTTTTGCCTTTAAGCAGATAAAAAAAGGAACATGGGATTGAAGAGACACAGATGATACGTTGACCCTCCACTGAAAGTACATCGAGGACATTTCACTAGAGGGCAAACGTTGTATCTACGTCTCCTCAGTCCAATGGTCTTTGTCTTCTCTGACAAGGTCCACTAAGTAGGAGTTGAAGAATCGACCGCAGTTCCACATATCCTTCAGCTGCTTCGTGCAGCCTTTTTCTCAGTTTTCGTTCGTTTCTCCTGTTCTTACTGTTCTGCACTCCTCAAATAAACTAGTGAACATCGTGGTTTGATTTAGAGATAATTCGCTGTCTGAATCCTTATTTCATGATAAGGGCCCTTGATCACCACCTCTGGAAGTAGTTAAGAGTAGTTCACTTCCATCCCTGGTCTGTGTGTGATGTTGTATATAGTTCGTCGCAATTTAACAATCATTCTGCAACGAATTCGTAATTATTGTATTTAACCTAGTTTCGAATATTTTATGCTTTCACTTCGTACAAATACTAGGCGTTGGTCCGAGAGTGTATCCTCTTGTTCGCGCCCTAGCTTTAGCCACTAAAGCACAAGAGAATACACTGAAATAATCTGAAATCACGTTGCAGAAATTGCCAAAATCGCGCAGCCTTACACCTGCCACACATAATGATAAACAGATTCACCAGGCCAGAAAAGGCGCGTGGTCCCACACGCCGGCCAAAAAGAGCAATGTCGTCAACGTGTAAAGGCAAATGTCGCGCCTAGAAATGGGTAATCCTATGCACTACGACACTTTGTGCGCTAAGCTATTCGCGGCGAAGGAGAACTTGAAACACTTAATGAGGAAGTCGGTAATAGAACATCACCATGAAAAAAAGCTCAGCATAATTTGGAAACTGGTAGTCTTGCATATTTAGAACCTGCCTTCATTTTCTGATACGATAGCCATATTAGAAAGTTATAGTCCTTCAGAATAGGGGGTACATTTGACGATTTTTCCAACTAGCGCGCTCTAGGCACAGCGCGCGACGCGATCGCGGGTGGTTAGCGCCGAGACACTGGAGTGCGACTGTTCAACTGTGTGTAGGCAGTAACTTAGCTAGACTGTGCGCACCCTTGAAGGCAAAACTCGCATACGTTATACCGTTCATGTAAATGTAGAGGTGTGTGTAGAGAGGGTCTGGCCCCCTCGGACTTCGTCTAATCTCATCACCCTCAGGTCTGGGTGTGTGTGTTGTGCGTGCGTGTGTGTGTGTGTGTGTGTGTGTGTGTGTGTGTGTGTGTGTGTGTGTGTGTGTGTGTGTGTGTGTGTGTGTGTGTGTGTGTGTGTGTGTGTGTGTGTGTGTGTGTGTGTGTGTGTGTGTGTGTGTGTGTGTGTGTGTGTGTGTGTGTGTGTGTGTGTGTGTGTGTGTGTGTGTGTGTGTGTGTGTGTGTGTGTGTGTGTGTGTGTGTGTGTGTGGTGTGTGTGTGTGTGTGTGTGTGTGTGTGTGTGTGTGGTGTGTGTGTGTGGTGTGTGTGTGTGTTGTGTGTGTGTGTGTGTGTGTGTGTGTGTGTGGTGTGTGTGTGTGTGTGTGTGTGTGTGTGTGTGTGTGTGTGTGTGTGTGTGTGTGTGTGTGTGTGTGTGTGTGTGTGTGGTGTGTGTGTGTGTGTGTGTGTGTGTGTGTGTGTGTGTGTGTGTGTGTGTGTGTGTGTGTGTGTGTGTGTGTGTGTGTGTGGTGTGTGTGTGTGTGTGTGTGTGTGTGGTGTGTGTGTGTGTGTGTGTGTGTGTGTGTGTGTGTGTGTGTGTGTGTGTGTGTGTGTGTGTGTGTGGTGTGTGTGTGTGTGTGTGTGTGTGTGTGTGTGTGTGTGTGTGTGTGTGTGTGTGTGTGTGTGTGTGTGTGTGTGTGTGTGTGTGTGTGTGTGTGTGTGTGTGTGTGTCGTGTGTCAGAGCACGCGTCGCAGCACTGGCCCCCGGTACACACCGTGCTCTCGGCGCCCACCCCGTCGCCTGTGGACCGCCGGCCTTGTGTTGCTGTGCAATCGCCGTATGCTCTGGCCTCCGGCATCGCGCCGCTTGGTGTGCCTATGTGGTGTGTGCTGTGATGTGTCCACGCTGACGTGCTGCGCGCGCGCATGTGTTTCGCCCTGTAGTGGTGCTGTGCTCGTGCGGGACGTGCGCCCGCTGACCGACCTTTTCCAGACATTGTGTGTGTGGTGTGTTGTGTGTGTGTGGTGTGTGTGGTGGTGTGTGTGTTGTGTGTGTGTGTGTGTGTGTGTGGTGTGTGTTGTGTGTGTGTGTGTGTGTGTGTGTGTGTGTGTGTGTGTGTGTGTGTGTGTGTGTGTGTGTGTGTGTGTGTGTGTGTGTGTGTGTGTGTGTGTGTGTGTGTGTGTGTGTGTGTGTGTGTGTGTGTGTGTGTGTGTGTGTGTGTGTGTGTGGTGTGTGGTGTGTGTGTGTGTGTGTGTGGTGTGTGTGTGTGGTGTGTGTGGTGTGTTGTGTGTGTGTGGTGTGTGTGTGTG
>MU868360.1:155241-172250 GCA_036418205.1 Ostertagia ostertagi
TGTTTGTGTGTGTGTGGTGTGTGTGTGTGTGTGTGTGTGTGGTGTGTGTGTGTGTGTGTGGGTGTGTGTGTGTGGGTGTGTGTGTGTGTGTGTGTGTGTGTGTGTGTGTGTGTGTGTGTGGGTGTGTGTGTGTGTGTGTGTGTGTGTGTGTGTGTGTGTGTGTGTGTGTGTGTGTGTGTGTGTGTGTGTGGTGTGTGTGTGTGTGTGTGTGTGTGTGTGTGTGTGTGTGTGTGTGTGTGTGTGTGTGTGTGTGTGTGTGTGTGTGTGTGTGTGTGTGTGTGTGTGTGTGTGTGTGTGTGTGTGTGTGTGTGTTGTGTGTGTGTGTGTGTGTGTGTGTGTGTGTGTGTGTGGTGTGTGTGTGTGTGTGTGTGTGTGTGTGGTGTGTGTGTGTGTGTGTGTGTGTGTGTGTGGGTGTGTGGTGTGTGTGTGTGTGTGTGTGTGTGTGTGTGTGTGTGTGTGTGTGGGTGTGTGTGTGTGGTGTGTGTGTGTGTGTGTGTGTGTGTGTGTGTGTGTGTGTGTGTGTGTGTGTGTGTGTGTGTGTGTGTGTGTGTGTGTGTGTGTGTGTGTGTGTGTGTGTGTGTGTGTGTGTGTGTGTGTGTGTGTGTGTGTGTGTGTGGTGTGTGTGTGTGTGTGTGTGGTGTGTGGTGGTGTGTGGTGAAAAAGGAAGCAATATGGTCAAAGGCAGTAGTAGCGGCTCTCCGGCAACTGACTGACAGGTTGGAAGTGCAGATTTGAGATCGGCCTCCAAGAGCACATCCCATGGTGTACAAGGGTGGCCAAAAAAAGAGAAACTTCACTTTACTTCAAAGCCGCACCAATCACGACTTGCTAAATTCAAACCGAAAGATCCCAGATGGAGGTCGAAGAGCTCTTTTCACTCCATCAGCAACGCCATGATAGCTTTCTATACCGACGTCAGAAGTGTTTGCCATAGAAACATTGCGCACGTTCGCCTATGCGCCGTCGGCTGTGGTCCTCGACGGAGCATAGACCATACGGCGTTGTATGAAACGCTGGTCGGAAGGAGTTCGCATAGTCTGAGCTAGTGTTTAGGATGCTATCCAGAGTAAACCAATTACTGAATTTATTAACATGTAGCAGCTCTAGGCTGGAGCAATTAAGGTAACCTCGGCGGCATGACGTCATAGAGTAGCGCTTAAAAGTCTAGTGGAATACTTTTTCAAATATAAATTTTTTCTGCTGGTTCGAAACACTTCAATTTTTGATTTGTTTTAGGGCAGACCTTCACTATATTACTGCTAAATGGAAGAAAGAATTCAGAAAGAAGAAATGATTTCACTAGAAATCCTCGAGTATAACCAAATTCCAAGTAAATTTCAAATTACTGTAAAAGGCTTTCATCAATGATTGCATTGTATTGGGACAACCTCCTCGAATTTCCCTCGAATCGGACGAGTTTCTCCTCTATATTGCGGGCTCTTTTTTCCTACGGAAGGTTTCCCTGATTTCTTCCATAGTGTTTCGAAGACGCTCAGGACATGTGGCTGAATTGCTGCCTCCGTTAGAAGCACGCCATGCTAGCAAAACCACTCCTTCACAGTGGAAGTGAGATGCTTCATTACCAGAAGACAAAGACATTAGCGGTCGCTTCATTACCAGAAGACAAAGACATTAGCGAGCAGTTGCTATACGTGTAGATACACAACATCCTCTAGAACCTAAATGCATACGTCCGGCTTCACCCATCTCGAATTTACTGGAAAAAATGTGTAAAATTTCTGAAGAAAGCTGAAGTTGAAGCTATCAAGAAAGTGCTGTCGGTTGAAAAATGCAATTTTTTCCAATAATACACTCTAGCACTACAGTTATTTGGTGATGCATAATTACGCATATGTGCAGATATACATGATTGATCTCGAGTTTATCCTTATTTGGAGATGTATTCGATGAGCTTCTGATGCGGTACAATGCCACCGACAGCGACCTGAAAACCTTCGATTTGTTCCATGAATTCCACATTAACTGCCCTTTCTTTCAGACGTATTGTTATAACATAGAGAAATAAAGAGAAGAAAAGTTTTTTTTGTCGAGCTCTCGTTGCGATCAGCTTTTTAATAAACACACCTGCTTCAGCACTAAATCGATTTCCTGAAGGCTCATGCGCTCCCCAATTGAGGCGAGAATGGAACGGAGCTCCTGGGCAGGAATTGATCGAGTACCAGACCTAAATAGCACTTGTTGTCAAGCTTTAAAATGTAGCATTTCAAGGCAAAGGTTGAAAATGACAAGAGCATTGGGATGCAAGAGACGACTAGTTGGAACATTTGAA
This sequence comes from Ostertagia ostertagi, assembly GCA_036418205.1. Lineage (NCBI taxonomy): Eukaryota > Metazoa > Nematoda > Chromadorea > Rhabditida > Trichostrongylidae > Ostertagia > Ostertagia ostertagi. The sequence continues at coordinate 157,532 of MU868360.1, forward strand.
ACTCAGCTTACAAGCAGCATGATGGCCGACAAGAGAGTAAAGCAAAACATATTTTTCTGTGGCAATCAGCGAAATGAATAAGCTCTCTTTCCGCCAGGTTGAGCAAGGGACCCCAATAAGATTGGAGTGGGTGCAAGTGGACATGCTGAATGCCCCAGTGGCGAAAAAAGCAAAGAAATCCGTCAAGAAGGCGCAAAATGGGACCCCTTTCTTTGCCCGTTGACCTCCGATAATGGACGAGCTAGCAACGGAACAAAATGTCTTTTGCCCGTGCTAAACTGATATTCACCATCATAGATATTCATTGGTAACCGTTCCGGAAAATCGTAGGATACGCATTCAAAACGGAATACGTCATCAGAATGATAATCGAAGAACGCTGCTGCGAGGGGGCGGAGTACAGGCAGTGGCGAGCAGGGTGATCGTGTAGAGGACGTGGTCGCAGAAGTACGACATCCCCCTTGAAATCGAGGTCCTGGCACGACCCCCTAAAACAGAGCAAATTAATTCAATTAATTAATCAAAAAAATCCTGCAAAATAATGTTGTAAACGCCTTCATCTTGTCATCTATGCACTTTCTTTCATCGCTGCACACTTTTGTGTATTTACTGAAATATCGACTCGAGGAAAGAGGCATTAACTTTGTGTGACCTCAAAGGCAGGTTCGTTCAGAAATGCACAGAAATCCTGAAGGCACGGGGTTGCGATTCAATCTTAATTCCTGCTTGAGTATATCAAAACAGCCGAGTGTATCATCAACGGCCGATTCAACGGCAGCTGCGGCGCGATTGTCACTGGGTCAGATTTGCTGAAATCCCGAAAAAAACCGTCGAAATCTACACCCTCGATGAAAAGGTTCCATTCCTCCATTTCCCAACCTTTTGAACAGCACGCGGTAGGGTTAGATAGAGCTAGATTTGCTACTATCAGGCAGTATTGAAATTGCTATGAAAGCCTTCCATTCGAAGAGATATAGTCTCTCAAAATCCGTCGAGGGAGCGTCGAGGATGCTGAAATTTTCATGCGAGTTTTTGCCACTTAAAAGGCAATATCTCTCTAATTTCGCAAGATCTTGAAAAACGAAGACAGTTTTGGAAAGCGCTTTCTAACAGTATGTTTAGCTTCCTTCTACATTTCTAGTTGAGGAGATATTTGCGTCGAGGATCTATCGAGGATGATTCTCGGCCGCTCAAAAAGCCGCTCCCTTCTTCACCATTGCAAGTGTAATTCGTTGGCAACGCTCGAAATGTGTCTAGAATACATTCTTCCAACATAAGCAATAAGAAAAGGGGCAATCGTCATCATCCGATTTTGTCTGGGTATAGGCCATGCATCCGACCTCCAACAAGTAGAATCTATTGAAAGGTGTTATACATATGATGATGACCTGTTGACAGAGAGTGATCACATCTCGTAACTCCTATGGAGAGCTTCATTTGTCCAAGACCTTCTAGAACTATTGTCGTTTTTGCTACAGCGTCCCTAACAACAGTGTATTCTCAACGAGGTATTAAGGGCGAGGGAGCGGGCGGCATATAGAGGAGGTGCCTTTGCAGCGCGTGTGCACATGTGGCCCCGTTCCTTGCGGAGATGCACTTTCATTCTTTGTACTGCTTTCAAATACGCCTTCTCATGAAGGTAGAGGAATGGAGCGACTGAACCTGCAAAGAATATTTAATCATGTTTTCTCACATATCTTCGTTTTCTGCTGCGCTACACCCTCTTACTCCTATCTGCACCACGATGCCACTGACGTTACTGACCCCCCATGACAAAGCCCGACAAGTACAACCCCTCTGTCGAGGATTTCCTCGACCGATATTCACCCTGGTGGCGGGGCTCAAAAAGGAATGACAAGCCCAATTCGCTGTAGCTAGCGCACCTTTGACCACGAAAACGCCACATTTCGCTTCCTTCGGCCCCTGACTACTGCTTCCACTGGTGCATGTACTTCCACGATGCACACACACTTATATCGTAATCTTTTGCTTTCAGAACCATCACTTTGAGAGCAATGGATCACTGACCTGTCCAATCCCTTCAACGCCTTAATGATCTCTGTTAGTTCATCGCCGCTGTTATGTTCCTCTTTAGCGATTTCCAGGAATGCTGCGAAGTTCATTGGTTGCTCTGAAGAAATCTCACGTGAAAAAGTAAGCAGTTGTAGTCAAGATAGATGCAAGAAAGAATTCATAAGTAATGGCAAAAAAACATGCAAAATGAGAACCATTTTACAAATGCGGACGTATTAAACTCACTATTCTTTCTGAAGTATTCCACAGTCTTAGCAGCGGTTGGTGAATAGCCAAGACTACGCAAAATGCATCTTAGCTGAGGTGCTGAGTGAACGATTCCATCTTGACTGTACACGTTGAAACATTCACGGATTTCTGAACGATCGGTAGAATGAAAGGATACAAAAAGCCGGTGCAATCGTGAGAAAAATAACCTGTACTGCCTCTCGCAATTTGGACCTGTAGTTGCTCGAAGCGATTTTTAAAGGCAAGATTCGGGATAAAATAGGTGTGGAAAAGCGTTCAGTTATGAAGCTATAGGTGGGAGGTGGTCTGTAAAAGAGAAGGAAAGCAAACGAAACCACCGATTACGCCCCGTACAGAGACCTCCCCTATTTCAGCCGCATTCCACCTTGGGATAGAGAAGAGGCGCGTTGGACGAGTTTCACGAACCTAACTCTAGTTGCTCCAGTGCCAATAACATTGGATCGCAATGGGACCGCTGCCTCAAATGCGCCCGCGCTTTTCAAGCAGCGCCACGTGGCAACCGACAGCGGAGGGTGGGGCTTGCGGACGAAGGTGTGAGTTGCGGGTTGGACGAGCTCCTTGCGCCTTTGTCGCGTACTTTCAAGCCGCAAAAGGGGCCCACCTCCCTACTACTCCCTAGATGGAACAGGCGAGAACGCCTGATCGCGGAGCGTGCCTTTAAAGTGGAAACCCCAATTTGTATGATCATAGTTAGTAGTAGGTTACATAAATCACATAGCCTAGGCAGCAATTGGGTGAATGAACCCCTTCGGTAAGCAGAATGGACCGCTAGAGGACTGTCGCAAACCTGGCACTCTCGTGCATGGAATTCGTACGACGAAGCGCTAGTGCTTGTAAATACGCTTCAGCTAGTTAACCCTTTGACGACAATGGCACCCACCGGTGGGTGCCACTATGTTCGCCGCGTGGGACAATGGCACCCAATGGTGGGTGCCACCTTAAAATTTCCTTCTTTGTGCATTTAAAACATTTGTAACACCCCAATAATTATAAGCAAGTTCCATAATATCTATGACTAGCACGACTTACAGAAATGTTTATAAGAGCTAATTTTATATAGAATTTTAGAATGTGCCATTTAGCTCGCCAGCATATTAATTGGGGTTTTGCATTATTAGGCTGAAGAAATTACTAATCAGGACTTCGTCTTCTCATGGCCCTCAGATACGGGATTGAAGCGTATCGAAAATTTTTTGGACACTTAAACTTTGGAGGTTTGCTCTCCTTCCCTTTGAAACCCGAGTTCCCTTCCAAATTTGGAATTCTCTTAAAAAAATACAGTATGAAAGCCTAGAACTGCACTTATATCTGGTATACTGCTAAAGTCAAAAATTCATAGAAAAACTGCTTAAGGGACAATTTTGCCCAATGGTGGAGGGCGCGCCAAAAAGAGGTGCTCTCCCATGAGCAACTACGTGCAAATCCGCATCGTTGTCGAAGGGTTAGTCTCTCCGTCTGCAGCAGGCTAATGGGTACCCCAGGAGGCCCGTCGCGCGGCAAAAAGGCAAAGTCAGCGGACGAGTCGCGCGCGTACTATAGGGATTTCGCGTCAAGTTAAATAGAGTGTCCCATTGCACGTCCTACATCGCACATCACGCGCTGCAACTCGTCCGCGACTCTGCGTTCTTGCCGCGCGACAGGTAACCCAGGCTATTGATGCCCTCTCCTCTCGGCCCTCAATCTCTCACTGCCTTCCATAGCCGCATCAGGCCGGTGTCAAACTTTGCGAATCGCTGGATTCGCAAAGCCTAGCACCGGCCTTAAGAAGATGAGCAAGCCCTTGGCTTGAGTGTTTTCGCTGGATTCTTTTTCTTTTTTGCTACAGTGCCATCCCATTTCGACCAGCACTGCACATTTGTGTGCGAACCCCCCCCCCTCCCCGTCTATTCATAAAACATGTCTGAAATTTCAGACACAGAGGATTAGGCAGCCAAAATTGTGTAATTGCACTCCGAAAAGTGTGACTTGTGTCTCACGTCATTGGCTATTTATTGCCATAAATATGTTGCAATTCAAACACTCCTTGATGAGAACCATTATTTGTGGTTTGCTCAACCCGAACGTTACCAAACTTCTTGTGTGCTCGTCAAGCATTTCTGAAACTGCTTGCAAGGCTTCATTGTTGCTAACGTTGTGTAAAGCGCAGACACGTCAAATGATTCTACAACACAATTTTGTTGAAGCCTGCAAGAACGTAAGTGGTCCAGGAAATTGTCCCGTGTTCGACAAATGTGTATATGAGCGAGAAGTTGACCGATAATCTTGTTGAGAAACCATGAGATGCGATCGGTCGGTCCATCCACACAGCTGATTATTGGTCTTATTTTATAATCCTGTGGCAGGAGTGATCGCATGCACATCGCACGCTTTTTATTTATTTATCTATATTTTTATCCCTAGTTGATTAACCCGTTACGGGCTTGCGTTTCCGAAACCATGCTGTTAAGGCTCTTGAAGCATACTTCAACATACTAACGTATTTCGCAATGAAACGGTCTTAGACGGAAGAAATTTGAAATTGAATAGAAATGAGACAGGAATTATGAGACAACCTAATAGTAATCGAGTATTTACCAGCCGATTGACTTATTATCTAAGAGAGAAAACTTCTGTGGTAAGAACTCCATACGGCTCCAACAGTTAGTGCCAATTAGTTTTGAGGGAGCAATCCGTTATGCACCGATAGATTCATATAGACCGGATGGCAATTATTTTTAGAGAACCACTGGCCACCAAGCCCTGAAAATAACCGACTATCACTATAGTTATATCATTATTCCTGTCCCATTTCTGCTCAAACTCTGATTTCTTCAGAACGTTTCATTGTGAAACATGAAAATATGTTCGAGTATGCTTAAGAGCCTTAACGACGTGGTTCAGAAGAGAAGGCCCACAAAGGAGTCAACTAGGAATAGAAATAAGTCAATGACAATAATTAATGATTACGCTTAAAGGCAAGAATCAGAATTAAATTGATGGAGTGATCTCACTAAAATGTGAAATAAGGGATGGGAGATGGGACGTCAGTGGAGAAAAGGGGGAAGAAACTCGTGAAATGCACAAGAAATACCCTCCTCTGTTTTCTGCCAATGAAGTGCAGCGTCTGTTGCAGTTGTACTCTATCGATTGTCACTAATTACAACTATCATTTACCAGAAATCAGCTATCACTATGAACAACTTCTAACCAGATTTACTTGGAGGCCGTCGTCAGTTGTGGTGTTTGGTCTGCACCCGGCCGTCGCAACGTCATTGCGCGCACATAATCCATTCAAATCGCGCGCGGGAAGAAAATTCAAACTGAAGTACCTTGCGGGGAATAGATGGGATCGAGTTCGCGCCCACTGGGAGGGGGCGTGTACGCTTGTCGCCTGCGTCTCCTCCAGAGCCATCTCTCACGTGGTAAAGACATGTCAAGAGAAGGTGCAGCAATTCTGATGGAGCTTCATTGTTAAACAAGAATCGCTGAATATTTTTCAAGTTTCTCATGAAATGCGTAAACGGGGTGGCGGACATGTAGCTTGGGGTGGAAGGGGTTGGGGGTCCTTCAAGTGAGTAATCAAAAACAGTGCTTGGGACTAATTGGGACTAAGCCTTATGGAGAGGAAGTGTCAGCTACCATCGGCCCTGTTTTCAATGCCCCCCCCCTCTTCTAGGAAATGAGCGCAAAGGGAGAGTTCTGAGAAACAGTCAAGTTGTAGAATGACCTTCCCCAGTCTCTAGCCCCTCGGAAAATTGATACCTCTTACTCACTCAGATCGAAATATGGACATGATCATAGAATTGCACAATTAATACTTGCTTTCATACTACATATATTCAGTCATGCATCATACTGGCACTATAAGTAATCATTCATACACTTTTACAGCAACAGTAACTAAAAGAATCATACCATGCAAAAGTAACGTGGAGTTCAGGTATATCAAATCGCTGAAGGCACCAAATGAAGACTGATAGGCTCAGAAAATCGAGAAACGTCCCTGAGCAGTACAGCCTAGTCTAGTACCAACAGCCTAAAACTTTGAGTGGATAGCCGATGAGGAGTTTTGCGAAGGCTCGCAACATGACACGTAGCCACGACTGAAGGAAATACTGCAGAGGTTTCGTCAGTAGCTTGCGCATAGAACGCATTGGAGCAGCGGCTGGAACAGCTGGCAACAGGCCAAGGGCGCCCCTGTGAAGGCGTGCTCTTGCGTCTGCGCTCTGGCGTTTCAGAGTAGAGACGCAGAGACGGCGTTTGTAGAAGAGACGGCAGACGGTGCGACAAAACGCGGGCGTCGTATACCTGCCGGTTGACAGAAATCCTGAGAACGCTTTTGAAGAGGGTCACGAGCTTTTCTCTACGCTGCGCAGAAGTTCAAATGACGGGCGGGGAGATGAGAGATAATGTGAGCGCGGAGAGCGGTAGAGAAGTCCGAGAAAAGAGAGCATAGCAGATGGCAGGGTCAAGCGTGCGTTGAGGAATCCTCGACACGTCACAGGGGGGGGGGTCGTATTGGCCCGCTGGGAGGAAGAGATCGGGCCCGATTGATGCAGTAGGATCATCGTCGGAGGACAAACATCAAGGATGAGTCGATGCCAGGGCCAGAGGATTTCCAATAACAATTGATTCCGCCCACACAAAATTTTCGTGATTCAGAGGTGTCCGCGTAGTAATTCTTAGTTACTTCAGTGTTTTATCACCACACAAGTTAAAGAAATTTCGCACGTTTTCCAAGGATATTTCATCTTTTAAGTGAGTTCTCGAATCTGAAGGGATCTTAAGCACAAGGGGGAGAGGGACTTTAGTCAAAAATGACCTCTTAATCACTACCTCGCACCTGCCACCTTGTGCCTCCTAGCAATCGCCTGCGGGGTGACCTCACTTAATTGACTGTGCTGGCTGCTGACCTCGTACAGACATTCCAAGCTCCAGATAACCGTAGACATCAAAATCGTTCCCTCACAAACATGTAAGAGTTTATGTTAGGTGGTTCACTCAATTTTAGCGATTTTTCTCGGTCAGGAAATGTTTATTGTAGAGAACTGATGAAAATTATTCAACCAAAGAATTTCCCACCATTTTCCTAAGCACCTTTCCTGTTTTTTTCTACCGCGAATGGCAATTCCTTCCAATGTCACGATTTCGAATAGTTTCGCATTGTCAATTCACCGGCTCACTCTTGCACATTTTGAACCTTTAAAAACCATCCTGCCGGCTAGGTTGTGCCGAGTCAATCTAATGAAGTGGTAATCGCAATATACAGGGGGAGAGGGGGGAGGGGGAGGGGAAGAGTCACTATGCCCATGGCGCACATCACGGCCGAGTATTCCTTAGATGTCCCCCCCCCCAAACCGAAGCAGCCCCTACTTCACTACCCACCGTCATCAGAATATGACGTCATCTGTCCGTCACCGTCGAGCTCAACGAGGCTTACCGTAATCGCTCAAGCTGCTACATAATTTCTTCAATCGATTAACTGGTGAATAGCTTCTAGAGACACTAGCTGTGACTGTGCAAGACCGCTTTTGACCAGCGTTTCAGGGACGTCGTAATGGTCTATGGTACCTCGACGACCTCGTTGAGCTCGTACCGTGAACCATGTTTCCGTGGGGTGACTCTTTTTTTTGCCCCCCCCCCCTGTATGTCCGTTGCTGCGCTGAAAGTTTTTTCGTGCAAACGACAGAAGAGTTTCCACGGAGGCTTTTCAAAATATGGCTCTGTTCGGAGCAAGAACTTCAGGAGCTTCTATTCCAAAAACGTCATAATGCTTGGAAATTATTAGCATGGAATTTTGCGGTAGTCGGAATGTTTTTTGCCAGGCCATCAAAATCACCACTTCTGAGTTGTTGAAAGTGATATCTTGATAGTATAACACAGAGCCTGAAAACCATAAGATTCCACAAAATCTCACGCTATCTTCTTCGAGTTAAACTGCAGAAGAAGAAAGGTCAAGTGGTGCAATAAGCGCTTTATTCCATACGTATTTCACCGATCAATGCAGCAATAAAATCGTAACAATTCAATCAAATGTACTTTATTTAGCTTTTTAAGCTCACTGACCCGTTTTTAATTTCTGTTTCTGTTTTGTTTATTGTTTCCTCTTTAATCCGCAATTTAGAACCGTGTTTATGTGATAAAGTTCATTATTCAAATAATCGATACTGAGTCTGAGAGGAAGAGGTCAGCAGACAACTCAGCGCAATTAACAAGGTCTTCCCACAGGCAAGTGAGTGTAGGTGCGAGGTGGTTTCCCCATAATTACACTTTAGACTAAAGGTGCACACCCAGCACAAGGCGCATCCCAAAGTAGGGCACAGTTGTTGTGCGCGCTTCAAGTTCGGCTCTTTCAAAAAATCTCAAATCAGTAAAAATAAAGAGTTCACGTGAAATTACAGGGAGGAGTACAATATTCAACATAAGCTGTCATCGTTAAATCTTGGATACGCTAAACAGTTTTACACTTCTTAAAAAGAGAAAAGCACGAGGATTCCGAATCTGCTCCTACTTCAGTATATAATCGCCCCTGAAAGGAGCTATAGTCGTGCCAATGCAGCGAAAAAGTACCTTTCGGCGGTACTCGGGCAAAAATCCTCAACGTGGCCATTTTTTAAATAGTGGACGTATTTAGCAGTTCTAGTAACCTTTGATAGAGCAAATCTTCTAGTTTATGATGACGTATTAACTTTTCAGATTGGATGAGTTTGAACGGAGTTATGGCTTTGGAAAGCGTAAAAACTCGCACTCATCACGAATTTTCCTCGTTAATTTTGCAAAAATCCTCAACGTGGCCATTTTTTGAATACTGGACGTATAAAGCTGCTTTAGCAACCGTTTGATAGAGAAAATCTTCTAGTTTTGTCTGCCATATTAACTTTTCGATTTGACGAAAATGAAGCAAGTTATGGCTTCGGAAAGTGTAAAAACTCGTGCTCATCATGAATTTTCCTCGTTAATTGATCTAAATTTGTTATTTCTTATAAATTTTTTGTAATTTCAATACTGATTAGAAAGAGCTCTTCACAAAACTCCCAAATCTGCTTTCAGATTGAAAATTCGTCATATTTGAAGAAAGTTATAATCATTTGAATATTCAAATTTCAATAGTAGATAAGCTGCTCCAAGGCCAAGGCAAAAAGGTCTACGGACAACTTGAACTCAGTCCTTTAAACCGACTTGATTCGAAGGCCATGCCTGCGCTCTCTCGCCTAAACAGTGGCATATGATTACTGTGATCTGATACTCAAACTTTGCCACAGCGTAACTGGCTCACCAACTCTGGAATCCCTTTAAACCGCCTCTGCGCTCTCTCGCGGGTCCCTCTCCTCTCCAAGGCTTAGTCCTAGGGCATTCACCCGTTCTCTAATCGTCTGTGCTCTAGCCATCGCGGCAGGACCATTGAGGAAAAATCAAGTAGTCCGTAAACCCATAGCAGATCAACATTCTGGACAAGATATCGAACGGCAGGCTGAGCATGACAGACTTGGTGGAGTCCGCCAAAGACCTTAGCATCTAGCGTCTGAGTGACTTTTTGACGTGAAGGGGCATCACCTCTGTACTCGCGTACCTAGCACTTCTCCCACGGTGAGGCTTTTCAGTGGGACTGAGCCCAAACTTTGCCTTTACGATCCTCGAATGAATCCTATTGCAAGGAGGACAGGAGAGAAGATCAGCGCAGTCCCAGCCACTGATAGGGTACTGAGCTAGTGAACCAATCGCAACGGCAAAGACGAAACGAGCTATGAACTTCAACCTCATACTGGGCCTGCGGTCATTTTGATGAGCGCCCCTTGCACCCTAAATTGGGAGTGCCTCCGCACGTTGCTACCAGGGTATTGTAGCAGATACCTGAGCGCAGCCGATGCACCAGCACACGCCATCAGTATGGCAAGGACTGCTGCAGAATGAAGTTTGATGGAAACCTTATGGTGGCCGACCATGAGCGAGAAGCACGCCTGACCATCTGGGAAAAATCATTCTGCGACCGCAGAGCCTTCCCTAGTCGGTCAGCCAGTGGAGATGAATACGAGTACACTGCGAGAACAACACGCGGCACGCCTGATGGCTACCTCGCAGCGAGGTGAATAACGGCCGAGGAATTCCTCGACCATGGCTCTGCACTGCACGAGAGTAGTGCCGAGAGTGAACGTACCGCGCGGAGAGCACAGACGGCTCGGCATGGCGAGTGTGAATGTCCGCGCGAGAGATCGTAACTGATCAGGCAAAAATCCTCGACGTGCCGTTGAGGAATCTTCTACCGATATTCACCCTTACTCGCAGCCAAGGAGCATCAGCTTAACCAAAGCCCAAACTCCAACTACTTTAGCAATATTAATCTCCGTTGTTGTGTTCGCCGGGTGGCCTGGTTTGGAAACCGCTTCACTGAATGAGGACAAGCAATGCGAAAGCCAGCGCGGAATAGCTCAGTACTGCGAAAAGATCGTCGGAAACGTTTCAGAATCTTCCTCCTCCGAATGGCTCCCCGCCACATGCAATGCCAACTCACCACGTTCTGAGGGAGATAGCCAGGGCCACGATACCTCATCCACCATATAGCATTGGCATCGCTCTATCGGACTATCGCCTCCCCTGCGCCCTGAATAGCATCTGCCAGAGAAGAAAGTTAAAGATTGCGACCACCCCAAAAACGACCTTCAAATTCTTCAACTTCCAGCTTCACTCATTCTGGGCGGAAAGCTTCCAAACGTTCCCTAGCAAATGCATACTCAGTGAACATAATGGTGGCTATGCAGTGGTCAATTGTAGAAAAATGAAACTTGTATAAACTGAAGTGTTAAAACTGGAACGGGAATAGAGGCAACCTAACATATGTACAGAGGTTCTTTCGAATAATATCGGACCCAGTAGCAGTAGTCAAAAAAGGCTAATTGAAACTGGTGAAAACATCGGAGTTCTGTTTCCCAATACAATTAATAATCTCAATTGAAAGGCCATTAAAAGTGAAGCACTCACCATCGATCTGCTCACGTGAGAAGAATTCCGTCTGAAATCAACGGTTCCCGATACGTGCTTAGATTGGAAATCGATACGATTGCAATAGTGATCGATAATCACACTCACCATTTCTCGACCACGAGGCGACCCTAAATGGAGCGCCCATTCGTCGCTGGTGCGAGATCGGCCGATTGCTGTTTGCTGACAGCTGACGTCAACTACGGGACAATCCACGCCGTGCATCCATTGGAACGGTGTCTATCCTCCGTTTGGCCGAGTGAGATCAGAGGAGAGCGAATGATCGCATTTTGTGATATTTTTGGTGAGCATGTTCTATTCAAATCGTATTTACGGATGACACGAGAGAGAAGGAATTTTTCAAAAGGTAAAAATTATCTGTTTTGCCACGGTCAACGAGGCAATTGACAATATCGACCATTGGCGATGAAAGAGAGGAGGGGTAGGGGGGTGAAAATTCGTTCAAATATCGTGATCCTGACTGGAGGAAAGTCGAGCGACGAGGAGGGACTAAATCGTTGCGTTTCGGAAGTCCAATGCAAATTTCACGGGAAAAAAATTCACGATTCCTCGAACACCTGAGAAGTGATCTGTGGAGGAGACAACAGTGATCCCTATTATAACGACAAAAGTGTTCACCCCTTACGACTGTATGGCATCAGAGTTAAGCCGGAACAGTGTGCATAAAGAACTAGCGGAGAGATTGGTTAATGGTTTTGCAAGTAATTCCAACTCCACTCTTCTTGTAACCACGGCATTTTCGTTGTTGTTGTTGTTCTGACATGGGGAGAGGGCAGAAACAAGAGTCACTCTCCCCTCCCCCTCCCCCACATCAAGCTGAATTGACACTTTGCTTGGTTCGAACCGAAAGCACCAAGAGCATATAGAAGAGCAAATCCGAATCTATCAGAAAAACTCCTGAAAGCCTTTTATAAGGTACCGGATATCTTAGTGTCGCTTTTCTGAGTTCAGGAAGTTTTGGGGCCGATTACTATGGAAAATCAATATCTCAGAAAGTCCTTTTTGCTCATTAATACTGCGAAATATGTTGCTTATTGTTTTCTATTGTTGGTTCACAATTTAACTTTCCCCCAATTTTTATACTTTTTTTTGAAAATTCCTGGGTCCAGTGTGCAAATTCGCATGTGTGTACCAAATGCTTCAAAATTCTTGCTGAGAGCTACAACTTCCGCCCACCAAACCAACATTGCATTTGTTGGAGGGAATACTACCATTTAAAATGCTCATCGGTTTTTCACAGTTTTCTCAAAAGACAGTGAAGTCTTTGAAGTGATGCCCGCAATCGTCGTCAAAAAGGTGGCCCTAGTTAAATCAGTCGAGACGGGGCTGCACCAGTCTTGTGCTGAAATGGTAGGACACCTTAGCAGTGACTGATCGATGATGCACAAACGCTTTAACGAAGTTGATTGCACAAGAAATTCTAATAAATGTGCTCATCTGCTACTCACGTGTGCTCAAAAAGGGTGCGTTTTTGACCCTATGTGGCAAAAAAGACTCCGGGAAAAATTGTCCAGTTGAGCTGGTAAGTTTAACTTTTCCGCCAGTGTAGGGGGTGCGTGACGATTCAATCGTGGCAGTGAGTAGGTCGAATTAGATAGTAATTCCACGTGCTTCAGTTAGTGTAAAGCCAATGATATCCTACGACTGGAATTGAAATTCAAATGAAAAGTGGTTGTTAGCTTGGTTTGTAGTGATCAGCACGAAACACAGAGAGAAAACGCGTTCTGAAAGAGTCGTAGGGAATGGCTGCGAAAATATACTCCAAATTGATGTACACGTATCGAGAACCTTGAGCAGAATATCAGTAGAAAGTTTGAAACGCGGAGATTCACCGCCTTTTTGACATCACCACATACGGGACCGAAAATGCGTCATTCTTTGGAAAGGAAGCGACGTTAATGAAAGAACAATCAGAATATACTACGACCATAAAAGTTATTCTACTAAGCGAGAACGGAAACTTATTGTTAGTTTGCATAAGCAAGTCTTCGTGTGGACAATACATCTTTATAGCTCCGAGAAAGCTATCGACGATATTTTTAATACCAATGATGTTTTCCCTTTTACAGTAACCTCTCCAAGAAAACAACTAGATACATCACTGGCCAGTAAAAAGACAATATTCAGAATAACTTTATTTGTGGACAACATGAGTATGTACAAACTGGAATACATGTCAAAGAGCGAATCGCTTCACCACTGGTTCCTGAAATTTTTTGATAATTTCTCTATATAAATCCCTTACATTGAGACAAACCACAAATCTTACATCTTCCATTAGTTTTCGAGGAATCGCCGCTGCATTTTTGGCTCTCTCCAATGCCTGCTCCAACAGTTCACTCTTTTTCTTTTCAGTTTCCAGAATGTTTGAAATGCGAGCGCTGAAATCTCAGTATTTCGCAAAACAAACTAAGCCAGAGGGAGCAGGAATCGAGGCATTAGCTAGGTGGAAATTCTCACTTGATTCCGAGGTCGACTTCTGGAATACCAGCCAGCATGTGCTCCGAGAGAAGTTCATTGCTAGCTTCGCTACGGTAGCCTTTGAGCTTGCTTGCAGCTCTCATCAGCACATCTGACTCCTACAATGCGCGAACCTATCATTGAATTGGGGTTTAAATCAGGATCACTCCTATGTTGGTACAAGCACCAACCAGGGGAAGGGTGTAGTATATGGCCCACGAGGTGAGAGGGAGTCGTGACCGCGGTGATCAGCAGGGAAAATCGATATCGTCTGCAAAATGCATCGGCGAACTAGGAAGCACAGCGTGGGCTACACCGTGACAGGGATTGTTAGTGCAAACCGGTTTAAATCCGACTTATCAGTGACAAAAGAGGTTTCAGTAAAACGACGTTTTGGTGAGAAGAAAACGAATAAAATTGGGCGCAATGTGGCTGGGGGGGGGGGGGGGACAGTCGCCGCGAGCGATGTAGTGTAACTCGAACATTCCAGCTTCTCACGGAACATTCCAGCTTCTCACGCATGCTAAGTGACTGCCCTCACCCCCACCCCCCTGAATTGGCTACATTCCCCCTGGCTCACGAATTTCCTGTTGCCGCAACGCCGCGCGCGGCGACTGCCCCCCCCCCCCGAGCCACATTGCGCCCAAAATTGTAATGATATCATATGAACACGGACAAAAAAAAAGAAATCGTCACAGAAGTTTGGAGTAACAGATTTCCACCAACGAACTCTCAAAAGCAAATAATCTCAGTTTTCTAACACACTCACACAGGTTTACAAGAAAATGGTTTTGAAGGAAGGTACGACCATTGAAAGTGCTCTTCCAAAAAAGTCCCAACGGGACTAATTTTTGGAGCGTTTTATTTTTCAGTACTTTTTGGAAATATTGTACCTTGTACTTTGTCAAACTAGCTTCAGCTTCCCAAATGAATGAGATTTGAGAAAGTTTCGATCATATGAAAGTTAAAAACTCGCGACTTCGTAGTCCCAAAACCTCCA
>MU868360.1:172350-213433 GCA_036418205.1 Ostertagia ostertagi
AAAAAAAACGTCCTAACGGGATTAATTTTTAAGCCCATCGAAAAGTATCTGTACTTTTGAGAAGATTCAAGTCCTGAAATGTGTCATATCGGGTTAAGCTTAACAAACTAATTACTATAAAGGAAGTTGTGATTGAGATGTGGTGAAGGTTGAGAACTTGCATGTGCACGGAAAAAAGAACCAACGCGCTACCTTCCAATGTAATGGAGTTTTGAGGGACATTCAATAATTAGAATTTCACAATCTTGTTCCTTGTCGCACAACCACTAATTCGAGGGAAACTATGACTCTCGGAAAAGGCAGGTGCAAATTTCTTTGAAATTTTATCATCTGACTAGGGCTGGAAAACGGGACCTTCTCCCTCGCCTCGAAGTTCTGCGTCTGTATACACCAAATTTTGGGTTTCTGAAGTTACGTGGAATATAGCACAAAGGGTAATGCCATTCGATTCGGCGTGTAAGAAACCTACAATAGAGAATCTCCAAGCAGTTCTGTCAACTTCCAGAAATCTAGGGTCAAAAAAATGAAAAAATGGCCGTTGCAAAACTATACGACATAGCAGAAATTTTGACAATTTTTTTCACTTTGGTAAATTTTTCCCTCGCACTCCACAGTCATAGCTAAGCGAGATGTGCTCTAATACCACCGGTTACGGTATGCAATACATAATCGTCATCATCAGCATACTTCTCAGCAGTACAGCGCTGTTATTCATGTCGGTGAGCCAACTTCGCCTTGCTTTGAAGCCTACCATATAGATTTACTCGGATGGTCCACTTGTTAGCGAGGTCTAAATCCAATGAAAACCCTATGGGGCGTCGTTGCTCGTAGTCTTTGTTCCTAGAATAATCGGTACAATTCCTTGCATCTCCTACAAAAGATGCTAGTCGAAGATTACGATCACGGATCCAGGTGGAGGCATACAAAAATTGGTAGAAAACATGTCAGATCGGCTCCTCAAGGTGCTATGCAGGGTTCGGCGAATCCGTGGCCTGCATATCTACAATACAGTACTAATATGACTGTGGAGTGCTAGGGAAAAATTTTACTAAAGTGAAAAAAATTGTCAAAATTTCTGCTATGTCGTATAGTTTTGCAACGGCCATTTTTTCATTTTTTTGACCCTAGATTTCTGGAAGTTGACAGAACTGCTTGGAGATTCTCTGTTGCAGGTTTCTTTACACGCCGAATCGAATGGCATTATATATATTATCGGGTGGAGCGGGACCAAAGTGGGCGGAGTTTGCGACGAAAATTCATAACTCGGCTCCAAGAAGTCCCGGAGGCCGGGAAAAAGGTGGATGGAGGTGGGTGGAGGAGTGGAGGCCAGCTGTCATCGGTGGGCGGGGCTTGACCAAAGTGGGCGGAGTTTGCGACGAAAATTCATAACTCGGCTCCAAGAAGTCCCGGAGGCCGGGAAAAAGGGGTAGAGGTCGGCGAAAGGAAGGGGCCAAATGCTATTGGTGGGCGCGCACCGAAGTAGGCGGAGTTTGCCACGAGATTTATTGTCCGGAAGCAGTCCGGAGACCGGGAAAAGAGGATAATGGTTGACGAAGAAAAAGAGGTTGAAAGCCGTCGATGATGGAGCGGATAGAATTTAGCTGAGAATTCAGATATTCGTGGTGTATCAAGCCAAATTTGAAAATTTTCGTCGCACCATCAAAATTCGCCGCAGATCTGTGTTGTGCGCGCAATGCGTGCGGCGCCGGTAATCTAAAAAACAGCTTGGAGAGGGAGGGCCGTCAGAGTGTTTCTTTGACCAGCTTATTTGAAGCGTTTGAAGGCAAGCTTCGGGATAAATGGGTGTGTAAGAGCCTTCAGTAATGAACCTGGAGGTGGAAAGTGGGCCGGAAAAGAAAAAAAGGCATGAGAAACCCCGAGAACGCTTCGGATGAGGACCTCCTCTATTTCAGCCGCATTCCACCTTGGGATAGAGAAGGGCGTGTTGGACGAGTTTCACGAGCTTAGCTCCAGTTGCTCCAGTGCCAATGACATTGAACCGCAGCAACTACTGCCGCAACTGCGCCCGCGCTTTTCAAGCAGCGCCACGTGGCAACCGACAGCAAAGGTGGGGCTTGCGGACGAAGGAGTGGATTGCGGGTGCGAGCTTCCAGCGCCTTTGTCGCGCACTTTCAAGCCGCAAAAGAGGGCGCGACATAAACCCTCATAGGCCTGCCTACTACGCTCGGGTTCAGAGTAGGTGGGCATGTATAATCCGGGAGCGTGTCTTCAAAGCGCCGCTATGTGACCAGCGCCCGCAAATTCGTAAACATAGTATAGTTCATATAGAATTAAAGGCACAACGGAACATTCTTTCACAAAACGCTTTACTTTAGGAGCAATGCAAGAAAGGGGAGCAATTCCAGAAAGGAGGCTTGAAAGGCCTAATCGACGAAAAACTGGGATACCGGTTTGGGGAGGACGTATGAGGGGTGTAAATAACATGAAAAGGAGCCGCTGCGGGGGAAAATGTGCAAGGGCCACCTAAAACGACGAGAAGTTTGAAACTCAAAAAAAGGGAGCTGCTCTAGAAGGCTAGGCAGTAAAAAAAATTTCTAAAGCTCACTGTTGTAACCTGCTTCTATGATAGTTTGAAGGCACGAGTCATGGTAGAATTGATGTGCCATTTTGTTCGAAAATTAGGCAAGGGGTGCAATGAGGAACATTAGTGAGGAGAAAAAGCAAAAAGCACCATAGAAAACACTAAATTAGGCCGGCCGTAGTACGACGGAGAGACACAGCGCTGCGAGGAGAGGGAGAACGCGAGATAGTACGTCGTACGTGAGAGGGCGCAGAAGCCACTAGCCGTGATTGATAAGAATGGGAGCACGGCAGCAAGGCCTTAGCGCCGATACCTCGCACTTTGAGTCGCGACGTTGTCATGCCTCCTGCCATTAGGGAAACCTCCTTTTCGCTCTAAAGGGCACTCTAAAAGGGCTGGTTTTTCGTACCTAACCCCGACTCGTGGCTTCAGATACATGTCAATAACCTCTCCTGAAGTGTTTCTTTTCAAAAGAGGTTCTACAAGGTAGTATGGTGGGAGGGGTAGCCAGAGTTCCTGAAGAGTTACAAGAGTTTTGCTAGAGAGGTGAAGTGCTCATCGGAAACATGCGGATCTTCTTGATTCGAATTGCTCCTTTTTCGTTTGATTTCACAGAAAATGCATTAGTCACGGTGCCGCACCGCACTAGGATTCCGCTCGCGCAATGTGGTAACCAATCTTCCCTTTGGGCTCGAAGATTTGCCGTGTCATCCTTACGGTTACATTATCGTCTTGCAGCTGCAATCCATATACCTCACCCACAAACTGCGAACTATGCCTTCAATCACTCCTGAACTTCTAAATAATGACTAGTCATAAGAACGGCTTTTGTTGTTATTCGGTCCCTATTAAAAAAGGATGTATAACGTGAAGACATTAGTTTACTGAAACCTAGCATAGGTGGCGTGTTACTCTCTAGTGGAATAGCGGTAGTAAATCCCTCACATCTATCGGCGTGTTATGTTGCTTCTCTGCACTGGTACCCTCACCCCGTAGTCCTTGATCGATGAATTTCCTCAATTCTTCGTGTTCATCGCGAAGCATTGTCTCCTTCTCGAACTGCTCCCTGAACAAATGACTTCTTCAAATACTTCTAGTTCTCCACTTTGATTTCAACTCAGTCCAGAGAATTGGAAATTGTACGACTGTGACTTTTAAAGCAATCGGGATGCGTAAAGTTGTAGTAAGAACTGTTATTTGCTGAAGAAAGTTCATGAGAATTTCAAGAAACCCAGTAGTGAAGGACGTATTGAAATACGTTTCCTACTACAGACTTGCTTCAAGTATTCATGAGCGGTGTCAGCTGTCATTAACCCTTTGACGACCGCCGTTATGAATGCGTCACTTCACTTCTTTCTAAATTTTTTCATCAATAATCATTAACTCTCCAACAATTTCACTATTAGTAATTAGCGCATTATTCCGCGAATTCGATAATGTATTTGTGTAGTTTTGAAACATAAAAAATGCCAAAATAAACCCCTAAAAACGTGTCGCCACCGAGCGAAAGTGTGGCCCACCGGCGGGCCACACGGTCGTCAAAGGGTTAACCTACCAGTCGCCTCTGAAGCAACACCCAAACCAGAAGTCGTGTCGAACAATCTGGTCAACCGATGGATAGAATTGCACACGGGCAATCCAGACGTGCCGTTGTCGTAGCTCGAAAGTGTGCGACAATGGCGCTGGGATCTTACAAAGTTAGCATTCGGTGACTAATCCTTAGCATTTGGACGAGTTACGCGGCGCACATCTGACACGTAATATGGATTACGACGTAGCAGCTGATTCAAATATGCCGGGTTAGTTGAGACGTGGAGCAGGCAAGTTAGTACAACTTGTAGGCCCGCCCTTGGGGCTGAGATTACGATGCTTGCTTAAAGCGAGAGATTACGATAAAGTGTGTATGCAGCGTGGAAGTACATGCACCATTGGAAGCAGTAGTCAGGGGCCCAAGGAAACGAAATGTTGCGTTTTTGTGGTCAAAGGTGCGCTAGTTGCAGCGTACAAGGCTTGCCATTCCTTTCTGAGCTCCGCCCCCAGCAGCAGCGCCCTTCGATTGCCAATGTGACGAGATATTCCACTTCCAGAGTGTATCCTATAACTTTTCATGGGATGCGTGATCAATCAAAGCATGATGCTTGCTGAAATGATAGAGGCTATCAGCATAACATGTGCAAACGACCTCATAATTGGTTGCTAGCGTCGCTCTGCCTAGAGCGATTGCATCGCGCGATGCAATCGCTTTGCCAAAAGTGCAAGCGGCGGGCCGGCCCGCCGCGATCGATACCGATGTCGACTGCATCGATGTGGGCGGGGCCAATCGCCCGTCGCTTGTGCACATTGCAAGAGCGACTGCATCGCGCGATGCAATCGCTCTGCCAAAAGTGCAAGCGGCGGGCGCGATCGATACCGATGTCGACTGCATCGATGTGGGCGGGGCCAATCGCCCGTCGCTTGTGCACATTGCAAGAGCGACTGCATCGCGCGATGCAATCGCAGAGTCTGACCGAAATCTCAATCGTGCTCTTCCCACATTACTACGATAACCACTGCACCACCGAAAGTGCTATTGAAGGGATCTACCACAACCCTGAGCCTCAATCACCCTCAACAGCTTGGAGCATCGCGCGAAGAGATGCCTGAGGCGCCCGCGAGAAGAAGGAGCATTCTGCCACTGAATTAGCGAACGGTTTATTGAAAGGGTCACTATCACCCTAAACCTTATTCATGTCAACACTCCAGATTTTACGACTACATCGCTCACTGCAAACGGATGCGCCATCCATGTGGCACAGCTGTGTGTGTGTGTGCGGTTGGTATCCTGCATGTCGGCACAGCCAAAAGCTTGCATTCAAGTGACTGGGAAGTACATGGGAGGCGATTCGGGGCCGCCTCCAAAAAAAGCCCCTTGTTCCGCTCCAGGATAGCGTGGCTAACTACCTGGAGGTCTATCCTAGCCCACACGACAGAGCCTGGCAAGCTACTCGTGTGCCTTCAATATGCCGAAAACAGCAATATGGATGGGCCTCATTCCCCTGAACCTGAGGGAGCCCCCAATACGGCAGCGTTGGGTAGGACCGCTCGGGAGAGGCTGCTAGAATCTCAGGGCCCGGATAGGCTGCCTACTTTTCGATGCGTGTTGAGAGAGCTTCGAAGTTCAGGAAGCGAAGCCGCAGTACAGTCATCAACTGGGATCAACTCACTTCACTTCTCTTGTCAGCTTGTGGGAGGATTCCGTTATCGAGAACATCGACGAGGAATATCATCGGCTATCCCTTCACGAGAGTGGCAGGAAGGCAGAGAGTTTGCAAGTCACCAAAGGACGTCTGTCTACGGAAACTCTCGAGCTGATACGCCAACGTGGAGCCGCACGAGCTGCAGGCGGCAGCGAGGCGTTAGGAAAATTTTATACGAAACTACTACCGCCAGAGGCCGAAAGTCCATGAAACAACCCTCTTCAAAAGCCGAACTATGAAAAGGTTGAAAAGCTTGTTTAATTCTCCCCCAAAACTGCTCATAAAAAAGCCCTGCTACCCCACCGCCCACAAAAAAATTCGTTTAAGAAGTACAAAAGTGAAAAAGTCAAAGAATAATCATTATTGATGAGTCCTACCAAACGAGCAAACGAGAAACAGACCAGAAAACGACAAACTAGCCACTAAAAATGGCATACTATGACAACATCTGTTCTTTATTTATTTCCTCCACAAGACTTACCAAATTCTAGTACTACACAGATTGTGGTTCTCAATTTGCACGTAGCCCTTCAGTTGAAAGAAGCTTTTAACCGCCTTCGCCAGCTGTGTGTTGACTGGACTTTGGCGTTGACCGTGGAGCAGCTTATTTACTATTGAAATTTGAACAAATATTCAAATGATTATAACTTTCTTCAAATAACGAATTTTCAATCTGAAAGCAGATTTGGAAGTTTTGTGAAGAGCTTTTTCTAATCAGTATTGAAATTACAAAAAGTTATAAGAAATAACAAATTTAGGTCAATTAACGAGGAAAATTCGAGATGAGCACGAGTTTTTACACTTTCCGAAGCAACAACTTGCTTCATTTTCGTCAAATTCGAAAAGTTAATATGGCAGACAAAACTAGAAGATTTTCTCTACCAAACCATTGCTAAAGCAGCTCTATACGTCCAGTATTCGAAAAATGCCCACGTTGAGGATTTTTGCAAAATTAACGAGGAAAATTTGTGATGGGTGCGAGTTTTTTCACTTTCTAAAGCCATAACTCCGTTCAAACTCATCCAATCCGAAAAGTAAATACGCATCATAAACTAGAAGATTTGCTCTATCAAATGCTTACTAGAACTGCTCCAAACGTCCAGTATTAAAAAAACGGCTACGTTGAGGATTTTTGCACGAGTACCGCCGAAAGGTACTTTTTCGCTACATTGGCACTATTTCAACGGCTGTATATCCTTTTAAGGGCGATTATGTACTAAAGTAAGAGCAGATTTGGAATCACTGCTTTTCTCTTTCTAAGAAAAGTGATTGATTAGCGTTTTCTCAACTTTAAAGGTTACATGTTTATAAATTTAACCCTGAAGAGTCCGTTAACGCAATGTTGAATGGTGTACACCTCCCTGTAAATGCGCACGGACACTTTCAGAATTCTCTCGATTGTTCCTGAATTGAGGTTGTTTGTCCAAGGAGCCGTAGTTGAAGCGCGCGCAACAACTAGACCCTTTCTCGGATGCGCCGTGTACCTCACATCCCTTCCGATTCGGGGTCTTACTTGAAAGATGAAATATCTCTTGGAAAGCGTGCGAAATTCAGATTCTTTAACTTGTGTGGTGATAAAACACTGAAGTAACTAAGAATTACCGGACGCCTCAGAATCACGAAAATTTTGTGTGGGTGAAATATCATTTTCATTGGAAATCCTCTGGCCTGGCATCGACTCATCCTTGATATTTGTCTTCCGACGGTGATGATCCCACTGCATCAAAATGGCTCGATCTCTTCCACCCAGCGGGCCAATACGACCCCCCCCCCTGCGACGTGTCGAGGATTCCTCAACGCACGCTTGACCCTGCTGCAGGCAATCACCGACTCACGTCCGAGCTTGCGAAGCTATGCAGAGAGGCGATAAAGGAAGATCTCAAGGAGCGAAGAGCAGCAGTATTAGCTGAAGCAGCAGAGGCTGGGAGGAGCATCCGCAATGCCCGCCGAAGCTTTGCCAGCTACAAGACCAAGATGACCTGCCTCCGACGTCCGGATGGAACAGTTACTGCATCCCGAAGGGCAATGGAGAAAGTCATCCACGACTTCTACTCGGATCTCTTCGATAGCCATGTCCATCTGCCCACTTATCAACTGCAACAGGATGGATACGTCGTCCCCTCCCCAGTTCTCTCTTCCGAAGTCCGACACGCCATCAAGTCGGTGAAGAATCGTACAGCACCGGTCTCGACAGGGTCAAACCGGAACATCTGAAGAATGCGCCGCCCAGTTATCATCAAAACTCTGGCTCGACTCTTCACGCGCTACCTGTCGGAATGCAAGGTACCCACTCCGTGGAAAACCAGCAGGACCGTGTTGCTGTACAAGAAGGGAGACCTGGACGACATTGGCAACTATCGCCCAATCTGCCTGCTGTCTGTAATCTACAAACTATTCACTCGAGTCATCCTCAACAGGATCGGCAGAATACTGGATGAAGGACCATGCGAGCAAGCAGGGTTTCCGAAGAGGGTTCAGCACGATCGACCATATCCACACGGTTACAAGACTCATTGAAGTTTCACGAGAGTACAAGATGCCGCTTTGTCTCACGTTCATCGACTTGAAGAAGGCCTTCGACTCTGTGGAGACAGAAGCGGTCATCGAAGCCTTGGGCAACCAGGGCGTCCCTACTCAGTACATCAAGATTCTTCGTGAGCTCTACAGCAACTTTACGACCAGAATCTCACCATTCTACAAGGAGGTCATCATCGACGTCAAGAGAGGGGTTCGACAGGGCGACACCATCTCGCCCAAACTCTTCAGCGCCGCTCTCGAGAACGTCATGCGTCAACTGGAATGGGAAGACATGGGAGTGAAGGTCGACGGCCGGCAACTACACCACCTTCGTTTTGCTGACGACATCGTTCTTATAACGCCGAACATCGAGCAAGCGGAGCGAATGCTGGCTGATTTCGACTGCGCCTGTGGTAAGGTTGGCAGGACGCAGGCAGGACGAGCATGCGGTCAGCGTTATCCAACGCGCTGTCGAGAGGACGATGCTAGGAGTAACCCTATACACGCAAGTGCAGAGGGGAATCCGGAGTTCCGAACTACGCCAACGATCGAAGATCAGGGACGCTGCCGTTTTCGCCAAGGAATCGAAGATAAGGTGGGCCGGACACGTCATGCGATTTTGCGATGACCGTTGGACCAGAGCGGTTACCGACTGGATCCCTCGGGACGTCAAACGAACACCTGGACGACCGCCGGCCCGATGGTCAGACTTCTTCACGAAAGCTCTGAACGAAAGGAATGAAGGACTTCGTGTCCCTCGAGCAAGGAGGATCCACTGGACCACTCTAGCACGCGACAGGGACGAATGGAGACGTTGCTGGCGCCCGCTCGAGCAATTCGATGATCAACGGGACGACAAGTGATACAGGTGAATGGAAGAATCTTCCCCTCCTTTCCCTATTCAAATGTATGTGGACACCGAAACATTTTTAGAATCAAAAACTGGCAGGCCTACTAAAGATCCTGATAAGCCCAAACATTTTACTCGGCATGCTTTGACCAGGCTCCCGATACCTGTTTCGTCGAACTCTTCCCAAACAGCTGATTCCGAAGGAACGATGAAGGTCCCTCCATTAGTAACGAAATTCACCCGAATAGCCAAAGATAAGCTTTCTCTCAAAAGACGAAATTCTCTGGGGGGAGGGAATTTCCACAGAGCGGCTTCTACTCTTACTTTATAAAAAGCGCTGTCTGTTTGAGCTCAATGTCCCATGTTGTGGTCTTATTTTTGGACTTCCAACCTTGCCGATCTGTGTTACGCATTTACACACGAAGATCTTATTTTCTTGTGTCGTGTGCTCACTCGATTGGATGGAACACCGAGTGGTAATTTTTATAAGAGGGAAGTCATTTAAGCGCGAACGCGGATAGCAGACCAAAGAAATTTTGAGACAGTACAGGCTATTCTTGTGTTGTTTTGAACAAGTAACGATTGAAGACGACCCTCAATCAGTGTTGGGAGCTTAGCATCAGGATTCTGGATCTCTTTCCCAACAAACGAGGACGCACGACCGGGTTGACGTGCTATTTCGCAATTGGAAGGTTCAGCAACATGAGGATCCCACATCTGTGCTTGGTCTTCTTCAGAAAAATGCTTGCCGTGAAGAGGAATGATGCCAGAATAAGTAACGAAAGGAAAAGTAAAAATAGGTTAGGAAATTAGATGCAGAAAACTTGATCTGCCTCAGGGTGTCCACATAATTTTGATACAAAGAAAAAAATTTCCATGAAAAATAGTTCGCTAAACTAGAACGAAATCTTTTGCCGAAAATGTCATTGTAGGTTATCGACCACTAGGAGTTGAATGGTGAAGGTTTCATGGCATAAAAGCCTTTAGCTGACCCCTGAGAATCGATTCTAGGGTGTCCACATACTTTTGGTACGCACTGTATATGCAGTAGTACTATAGGGTTTCGATGCTCCGTGAGTGAAACGTATCGATTGCAAAGGGCCACATATGGTTATGCTGAATGTGCAGAATATACAGCCATTCTGCGTTGGATTTTATAGCTAAAAAAGAAATCAACTGCCATCTTATTATAAACCCCACTCCAGGATATGCTTCTAACCCTGGAAACATTTGCAGTGCTATGCTTTTGTCATCAATATTCCAATTATACATATGTGCGTACTACACATTTGCCTCAAATTGACGCACATTTATATAGTCGTAGGAAAGCGAGAGAGGCTTCCTCTTCTGACCACAGTTTTGGAGCCTGCGAGCTTCACTACAAAGTTCCCGTAATGTATGAAACAATTTTCAAGCGGAGCGGGATCGAACTATCGTCCTCCCTCATATGTTATGAGGTTTCTAAAGGAAAATTCTTACAGGATTAGGAATTTCACTGATTATTTATGAAAAATAAGAAAAATATTTGTAAAGACTCAGCATGTAACATGGAACTGTAAACGCACCTGATCCCTGCTTCGATTCCTGCAGCCTCAATACGTGCTTTCTGCTTGCCCGTTAAAGCCATAGTACCACCAGCCATCTGAATGCCATCTTCCAACGCTGCAGCCTATAAAAGCAAGTAACCCGTTGTGATTCGAGACTGCCTTGAACATATTCCTGATATGTAGACGATAAGCTATATTTCGGAAATTGGGGGGGGGTGTATGCGTTTGACGTAACGACGGGTGTGGTTCACTAGGACAGAAAGCGACTTTTTCGCGTTTCGCAGCGCGAAACATTTTCCGCTGCGGGAACCTCAGGTCCACCGCTGATCATCAGTGGACCCGAGGTTCCCGCAGCGAATCATCAGTGGACCGAGATTCCCGAACAATGTTTCGCGCTGCGAAGCGCAAGAAAGTCGCTTTCTGTCTCATTGTCAGTGAACCACACCTCATAGCGGCCGTCGCACTTGATAAAGGTTGCACGGGTAAGCTGCCTAGCATGCCAAGCGTAGCTGCTAGAAGTGGCTTATCCACACTATTTCTATCGAATGCGGCGATAACCACGTCAAATCCACAGACACGTCTGATCTGACTTCGAGATTTCGACTTTACCTTTTCCTTTCCGACAGCACACTCGATTTCTGTGAGCCCATTCTTCTTCTCGCGAGCTTTTTGCAGCTCCCTGATATCATTTATACGACGAGTATCCTCTGAATAATTTGAATACTATATGATAACATGATGCTGTAAAGAAGTCAACATAGCCGTACAGGAGTCATTTGAAAGGGAGCAGACGAAGAACAAAACACGGTATGCCAGTTACAAGAATGCTAGGCTGCGGGCAACTCTTCGCCCTAGGCTGGGATCGAGCCTGCACCTCCTGCTTTCTACGGCTAAAAACAATAGTCAACAATAGAAAACATCAAAAGTAGCATGCCGATTTTATATGGACTTCTAGACAAACAGACTAAACGAGTTATGGATTTGAGTCTGTGAGTTAAGAATAACACCGTTTCCCAAGTATGCTGGATTGTAAATATTCGCAAGGCGAACTGCGTCCAAAAACAGCAGTACAAACAAAAGCAAGTCTAAATACCATTTCCGCCTATTGTATTTTATTCGCGCACCACACATTGGCGACTGCAGCCTTAGGCTGTTCACTTACGACAATCAATGCTTACACTTGCCATGCGAGTACAACCCTGGCGCAATGTGGCTCGGGGAGGGCCACCTCGCAACATCGCGTCAAAATCACGGAAACGCTCCGTTTTAGGACTAAGCTTTTGAAGAGGAGAGGAACTCCGGTGTACGGAAGCAATTTTCGTATTCTCCGGAGTTCGTCCCTGCTGTTTAGGCTTAGTCCTAGATGACTTTTCTCAGAGTGCCCCCGAGCCACATTGCGCCCAAAACCGTATTAACAGACAGCTATACAAGTCACCGTGATATACAGCATGACACAACAACGAGTTCCAAGGGTGCTCCGAGCGCCAAGCGAGGAAGAGGCCGTCCCAGAAACACGTGGAGACGAACGTTCGAGAATGATTTCAAGATCATGAATGTTTCTAGGAATGAAGGAGAAATGATTGCACAAGACCGGCAACAGTGGAAAGAATTCGTCGCCCGATGTGCTCTCCAGCACGGGAGGAACTAATCGTAAGCCTAAGTAAATAATACAAGTTACAACTGACCGTCATCGCTGGCTTCATCTTCAAGACGTTGTCTCAACTGAATCTTCTTCTTTGGCTTGTTGAAGGACATCTAGTTCAGGTTGGTGGCTTGTCCTGTATGCAAAGACCAACATAACAGCATAACAAAAATGCGCAGGTGACCACCGCGTGACGGCGATTTGATTTGCACTTCATATTTCGCGCCTGACTCAGGTCGGTTACAAGGCCTCTGTCAACTAAGACTTCCCTCTTCAAAAGCATAAAACAAGCGTTCTCTACGCACGACTTTAAACGGGTAACCGACAAGGATTCCCGTCCCGGCAACAAGGCAGAGTCAGCGGACGAGTCGCAGCGCGTACTGTAGTGGTTTCGCGTCAAGTTAAATAGAATGTCCATTGCACGTCCTACATCGCACATCACGCGCTGCGACTCGTCCGCTGACTCTGCCTTCTTGCCGCGCGACGGGCCTCCTGCTGGGTACCAGCTCCAAACGGATAGGCGATCACTACGCACGGTGCTCACCGGCGGTGGCTTGGCGGATAATGTCTACGGCGCAATGTGACACTGATGGGGCTGGAAACTTAGTGTCAGACTTAAAAATTTGCTCAATTTTGGGACTGAGCTTTGACGGAGAAGAGGGATCCGAGCTGCGAAAGCATTTATCATTCGCTTCGGATTTCATCCCTGTGCGTTAGGCTTACTTTGCCCTAGTGGTCTTCTAACAGACTGTCCCCCTCCCCGCCCCGGATCCACATTGCGCCAAGGCTACTCAAATTTTCTCCATATCTCTGGCACAAAAGATGCAGATGTGTAGAGGAAAGCCGCGGTTTCAGCTTCGACTTGCTAGCAGAGAAACTGTGAAGCAGGAGGAAGGAAATTACCAGGGAGTGGGGAAGCCCAGCCACTTGACGTGAGGAAAACATTGGAGCGTGCGAAGTTACAGTGGTTCCAAGATTATTTTGGCGAGAGAACACTGACGAGGGCAGCCACCGACACTTTTCAAGACGCTGACGACGCCGTGTGCGCATTTACCCATCTTCTTGTACAATTTTTCATCAACACTTATTACTTTACCAAAAACCTCATTATTGTCGATAAAAGTGCTATTTGCTGCGACCGACAACACATAATTCACTCCTGGAACACAAAAACTGACGCAAAACCTAGTTATAACAAGGCTCCTCCATGCGAAATTGCGCGACGTACGTGTACCACACCGTCGTCAGTGTCGCTGTTAGACTGACAATGAGTAGCCCGTGAAAGGGTGTGGTTTACTAAGACAGAAAGCGGCTTTTTCACGTTTCGCAAAACACTGCAAGAGCTCCAGGTCCACTTGATCGACGATGGACCTGAAGTTCCCACCGCGATACGCGAAAAACTCCCTTTCTGTCCTAGTGAACCACACCTCCCGTTAAGGGGCCCGTAGTCCATGAGTGGGCCAACAGTCGGTGTCAGCATGTCTCGCCTGCATTTTAGGCATGAGTTATCACTAGCTGACATGAAATATGTGAAGAGTTTGCGCATTCCCTCAGAATTGAGTGGCGTTATCACCTGAAGCATGCACAACCACACAACCACCTCTGGACCAACTCTTTGTCGGAAATGAACACTATGAGTAGTTTCACAAGAATGCTGGGTTGTGAACAAAACTTTCGCCCAGGCGGGACTCAAACCCGCACTTCCTTACCGGGCAAGTGCGCTACAGGTTACGAGTTGGTATGAAATGGTGCCCCGGTAGCGTAACTGGTAGCGCACTTGCCCGGAAGCAAGAGGTGCGGGTTCGAGTCCCGCCTGGGGCGAAAGTTTTGTTCACAACCCAGCATACTTGTGAAACATTGAGTAGCATTTCTCGATTTTGTTTCTGTGACAAGGGTTTTTCGATCATGCAATTCGTTGAAAAATGGTCTGCAGGGCACTATCATATGGTAACTGTGCTCAGACTTGATATGACAATAGCCCCGCTGCTTATTGTTCAAGCCAATGGTCGCAACTTTTCTTGGATAGTGGGTGTTAACTTAGTTGTGGGGGGGGGGGGTATAAGCTCCTAAACTTTCTTCCATGGTCCTGTCACGAATGGCTAGAACACAGTTGGAGAACGGCGCCTGGCTTGGCTCCAAATCCTAAGGAGGAAGGCGTGAGAGCCTCGGAGGGGTAGCTTTGGGGTGAGTAGGCAGCCAAGTAAGGTGTGGCAAATGATTGATGTGAGATAGTAGCCATGAGCCACTGATTAGGCTAAAGGGCGTGGGCGGAAGACCAAATTGAGGCGGTCCAGTCACCAATTAAAAAGTTCGCAAGGGGAAGGGGGTCGCTGTCGCAAAGCCCCATGTTCGCCTTCTCCCATGGTCAGCGAGAAAGTGTAAAATCACACATTCCATCTTTTCACGCAGGTCAAGTGACTCGCCTCACCTACCGCCCTCCCGAATTGCTTAAAGGAAGCAGTCACGATAATTTTCATGGCAACGATAAGGAAAGCTATGTATTGGAGTGGATAGAGGTCCTGCCCAATGTTAGAACACGTAAAGTTTCAGTGGCAGTGGCCCCTTATCAATGGAAGTGATAAGGAGCCGAAATTCACTTCAAGTTCAGCAAAAACCAAGACTTATCGATGTGGAAAGGGGTGCGATAAGAGCGTGCTAGATATGATACCGTTATCGTTATCGTCCCGTTTTCATTCTGGAGTGCACCTCTTATCAAGCAGCCGCACCTTCTTATCTCATCGTATCATATCTTCCATGGGCTTACACTCGTCCAACAATTACTGCCTCACACCTTATCCTACTTACTATAAAGCGCTTCGTCTGTCGTTCTGTCGTCCCTCTGTCTGTCGTTCTGTCCCTCTGTCGTTCTGTATGTCTGTCACGAAATTCCCTAGCTCCTCGGGATCCGCCTGGAGGGACCGGGTCAAGTGTGGGATGGGTGGGCAGGGTCTCACGTAATACAAAACACACATCAGCTAAGCGGAGCCCCGCCCACAGAGGGCGTGGCGTGCGTCGAAATGAATTGTACCAAAGACCAAGATTTCGATTTCAGTGACAAAACGACCTCGAAACTGGGCCAAAAAGTGGGTAAGGTGTGCATTGGTAAGTCACATCGAATTAGGGAGACCCACCCCCGGTGGGCGGGGCGTTCTCTAAAAAAGCAGTGCTTTATGAAAAATTTCATAACTCGGTTGGGAGAAAGCCTACAGAGCAGAAAACAATTTGGTGTAAGGGAGCAATGTCTAAGGTGTTTCCCAGCATACATGACGTGGGCGGAGGCCTGCCCAGAATGGGCGGGGCGCGCTCTGAAGTGTACAGCATTTTCTACAAGCCCTCATAATTCGGGTCGGGGAAGTCCTAAAGAGCCGGAAAAAGGTGGATAGAGGTGTATGGAGGAGTGGAGGCCAGCTATCAATGGTGGGCGGGGCTTGACCAAAGTGGGCGGAGTTTGCGACGAAAATTTATAACTCGGCTCCATGAAGCTCCGGAGGCTGGGGAAAAGGTGGATAGAGGTGGGTGGAGGAGTGGAGGTTAACTGTCATTGGTGGGCGGGGCTGACCAAAGTGGGCGGAGTTTGCGACGAAAATTCATAACTCGGCTCCATGAAGTCCGGAGGCTGGGGAAAAGGTGGATAGAGGTGGGTGGAGGAGTGGAGGTTAATGTCATTGGTGGGCGGGGCCTGACCAAAGTGGGCGGAGTTTGCGACGAAAATTTATAACTCGGCTCCATGAAGCTCCGGAGGCTGGGGAAAAGGTGGATAGAGGTGGGTGGAGGAGTGGAGGTTAACTGTCATTGGTGGGCGGGGCCTGACCAAAGTGGGCGGAGTTTGCGACGAAAATTCATAACTCGGCTCCAAGAAGTCCGGAGGCCGGGGAAAAGGTGGATAGAGGTGGGTGGAGGAGTGGAGGCCAACTGTCATTGGTGGGCGGGGCTGACCAAAGTGGGCGGAGTTTGCGACGAAAATTCATAACTCGGCTCCAAGAAGTCCCGGAGGCCGGGAAAAGGTGGATGGAGGTGGGTGGAGGAGTGGAGGTTAACTGTCATTGGTGGGCGGGGCTGACCAAAGTGGGCGGAGTTTGCGACGAAAATATATAACTCGGCTCCAAGAAGTCCCGGAGGCTGGGGAAAAGGTGGATAGAGGTGTATGGAGGAGTGGAGGCCAGCTATCAATGGTGGGCGGGGCTTGACCAAAGTGGGCGGAGTTTGCGACGAAAATTCATAACTTGGCTCCAAGAAGTCCCGGAGGCCGGGAAAAGGTGGATGGAGGTGGGTGGAGGAGTGGAGGCCAGCTGTCAATGGTGGGCGGGACATGACCAAAGTGGGCGGAGTTTGCGACGAAAATTCATAACTCGGCTCCAAGAAGTCCAGGAGGCTGGGAAAAAGAGGTCGGCGAAGGAAAGGAGGTCAAATGCTATTAGTGGGTAGAGCACGCACCTAAGTGGGCGGAGTTTGCCAAAAGTGTCGTAATTTGGTTCCAAGAGGTCCCAGAGACCGGTGAAAAAGGGGGTAGAGGTCGGCGAAAAGAAGGGAGCCAAATGCTATTGGTCGGCAGGGCACGCACCGAAGTAGACGGAGTTCGCCACGAGATTTATTGTCCGGGCCGAGGACCGAGAAAAATAGGATAATGGTTGACGAAGAAAGAGCGCATAGAATTTAGCGGAGAATTCAGATATTCGTATTGTATCAAGCCAAATTTGAAATTTTTCGTCGCACCATCAAAATTCGCCACAGATCTGTGTTGCGCGCGCAATGCGTGCGGCGCCAACTGGTATTGATAACGCGAGGGTAGCAATCCAGCGTGGAAGCCGCGTGATTGCTCCTTTAAAGGAAGCAGTCACGCTGGCTTCCACGCTGGATTTGCTACCTCGCGTTATCAATCGATAAGGTGTGAGGCAGTAATTGTTGGACGAGTGTAAGCCCATGGAAGATATGATACGATGAGATAAGAAGGTGCGGCTGCTTGATAAGAGGTGCACTCCAGAATGAAAACGGGACGATAACGATAACGGTATCATATCTAGCACGCTCTTATCGCACCCCTTTCCACATCGATAAGTCTTGGTTTTTGCTGAACTTGAAGTGGATTTCGGCGCCTTATCACTCCGTTGATAAGGCGCCACTGCCACTGAAACTTCACGTGTTCTAACATTGGGCAGGACCTCTATCCACTCCAATACATAGCTTCCTTATCGTTGCCATGAAAATTATCGTGACTGCTTCCTTTAACTCTTCATGGCTCACGGACTCCTCGCCTCACATTGAAGGGCAACAAACAACATGCAACTCCTTCAGAGCAGAGACATTTATGGAGATCCGATAAACGTCACAACAAAATGTTGCACAATCAAAGCAACAATCAAAGATCGAACTAGCGGGGCAAAAGCGATCGATAACGAAATGTTAATGCTGAGTTGTAAATGAAAAAGGTTGAAAGAAAACCGTCCACAAAAACCTCAGGGACTTACCCTCTCCTCCCTTCCCCCCCCCCGAGATGAGGAGGGGTGGGGCCGGACGAGCTGCCCGAAGTAGCTTGCTCCACCGGCCTTTATTGCTGTCTCGTGCCAGCACATTAAAGGATAAAGGATAAAGCATTTGCCGTTGATCAATCCCTTTTTGGGATGCGGCACGCATTCTACTTCCATTTGTACATTCGTAGTGGCGTTTGAATGCGATGTGGCCTATACAATGACTTGCGGGGGCCAGCCGATGTACAAGTCAGTGTTTTTATCCTCCCAGACAAGTCTGGTACCAATTAACCGACCCCGGAGGGATGGAAGGCTTGGTTGGCCCGGGCGACTCACGACCCAGGATTTGATCCCCGGACCGCTCGCGTGGTAAGCGTGCCACTTGCCACTACACCACTTGCACCAGTACAAACAAGACATACGATAATTAAACGATCCAAGCAAGTAAAACCAAACAAAAACCATGCGGTACTCCTTGAAACGCGGAACAGTTTCCAACAATCGCGCAAGACACGCAGCCAATCACGCGATCTTTTCTCTAGTAAGGCGGGAGAACGGAAAAGGGGGAGATATACAAGTCCCTTCTATCGGCTTTCAAACGCGTTTTTTTTTTCAGCAACACTTCTCATGTTCTTGACTAGGGATCTCGAATCATTTTCACCTTATCAGTAGCAAAAGTATGGATACCTGGACTGTTGCTTTAAAGTTGACAGATGTCCTGAGACCGACTCGAATGTTGCGTGTTTTGCGTAACGCATGTAGAGTATTCCGACAGTGAAAACGTTAGGATTGCGAATGTAGCCTTCCTTCCAAAAACGAGAAGAACGTCGGGTGCAGACCATACACCACAAGTGACGACGGCCTTCACAAAATGTTTTTTCTGCCAATGAAATGATTAGCCTGTTGCAGTTGTATTCTATCAGTTGTCACTAATTACAACTATCATTTACCAAAAATCAGCTATCACTATGAACCACTACTAACCAGATTTACTTGGAGGCCGTCGTCACTTGTGTATGGTCTGCACCCGACGCTTTTCTTGTATTTTGAAAGGAAGGGTATTCGCCGCGGGACTATGACTACTATGCGTTCTGCGAATTATGAACAGAGTACACCGCGACCGATTCATATACAGTTCACAAGTGGAGCAACTTCATGCGATACTTCTTGCCTCAGCTAAACTTTATTAATAAAAAAAATCCACGGTATTCCAAAAGAAAAACCTCGAAAGATATCAAAGACTTGTATAAGTGAAACTTTATACCGGAGATAGAGCAGTTCACAACCTAGTTCATCCTCCTTCGCATCGATTTTTGGAAATAATGCAGATCAAACCACAAAATCAAACAAGGACATGCAGAAAATGTTATGTTAATGCTTGTGAGCAAACAAGATCAGAATCGATACTTATGCAGAGTGCTAAGCTCAATGGAGGAATGAAAACTTTACGTGTAGCCACAATTAAAAACTATGGAAGGAGACGGGGAGCATATGAATGGGCATCAAAGAAGGCACAGATTTGAAAGAGGTGCACTCGAGTTTTCTAAACCAAAACGGATGCAATGCAAATGGGATGGGCATAATTTTTGAGCATGAGAGGCGTGAAATGTACGTACGTGGAGACTGGACCCACTACTATGATGTCACGAGAATCGAGGGAATTCGTGATTGAGGAGATGAGCCAACTCATGGGGGTGGGGTGAGGGCATTTAGTTGACGTGCAAGTACTGAAACATTGAAACATGTGAGTTACTACTATAGCGTCTCACAACGTCATGGCTATAGCACTAGTCCTTTGTACGTACACATTTCGCGCGTACCGTATTCAAAAAATCGGGGCGTGCCCGTCCCACTAGCATTGAACACGGAATGTTTTGAGAATGCTAGCTGCGATCAAATTAGAGGTGGCAAACCGCCAACAGCACAACTAATTTCCGCGAACCCGTTCCATACTGAAACGCTATTCTTCAGGTCGCTATCTACCAACTTAGCAACCAGAAACTGCCTAACTATCAGCACGCAGTTACAAGACAATTCACGCTGCGGAAAGCCCAAGCCACTTGCACATGCAACTCTGTGGTGCGATGAACGAATGGTACACTGAAGGAGGGAAAAAACCATTTGAGAACGCGGCGGGGCGAAACCGCGAGAAATAGAGGACCCTTGCATTGCCCGTTGATATGCGCATTGTGCGTATTCTCACCTTGTCAATCTCAACACCATGCTCTTCGCCTGCTATGCTAAACCCACCTTGCCAAGTGTCAGACCCTGCCATGATGGCGCGGAGAACGCCCGGCCGCGCCAGAACAGGCATGACAAGGTCCCGAGATAAATCTTCGATGAATATGCGCGCAGTTCGCAATCCCCAGAGTCAGGGGTCTCGGTAAACTAGTGAATTATCCCTTCGTGACCTCCATTCTAATCTGTGAACACCTCGCCCTAAACCTTGACGACAATGCGAATTTGCACTAGCGTGCTCGTGGGACCACGCCTCTTTTGGCGCGCCGCCAAGTTTCGCACAACATGGGACAAAATTGTCCCTGAAAACAGTTCTTCTATAAAATTTTAACTTTGGCAATAATACAAAATATAACTGCAGTCTTAAGCTTTATGTTCATGTATTGTGGGAATTAGAAATGAAAGTTTGTAGAGAGAACTCGGATTTTAAAGGGATGCTGGTAAAAAAAAAGTCGAGACGTTAATAGGTACAGTAGAATTTTTGATATAGTTCGAGCTTCTCCTTGTGTCCTGAGGCTATGAAACGACGTAGGTCCTGAATAGTAATCACCTAACTAATGATTGTAAAAAAGCACTAAGTAATGATGTCGCCGAGCGAAGTGGCACATCCTAAAACTTCATATAAGTTAGTTAGTATCAAAAACTTTTATAAAAATGCCACACATAGACATAACGAGGCTTGCTCATAATTAGTGACATGTTGAAAATGTTTTAGTTGCGTAAGAAAGAACATTTTAGGGTGGCACCCAACAATGGGTCCATTTCCCACGGGCGGTCAATAGGCCCACCGTGGGGTGCCATTGTCACGCGACAGGGTTGGTTAAATACACTCCGTTTCATGCAGCCAGAAATCCACGTGGCACACGTGGCCAAATTCTCGATAAAAAGGTGACGCCACGTGTGTTCAAATATGCTCTTGGTTTGATGCCACGTCAATTTCTGCAATTGCACATTTTCTGGTTATTTGAAGGCGAGGTATTATGGGAAAATCACTGTATTATAATGTAGGGTTACTAAATTATAAGAGATCATTTTTGAAGATTGTAGATAAAATTGTGACGCACTTAGGAAAGGGAGGTACTAACGTTCAACACCTTCGTATTTGACAATTTCAGCGACATCATAGGTACGAGTGCGTTTTTGGCTACTCGGTTATCTAAGCACCCGTCCATATCTGTGCAATTGTCAGCCCGAAGAAACGATTCTACAAAACCACAAAACATTCTAGACCAGCGTATAGGGCACAAGGCACACATAAAACATGACCGGGAAAGTAATACCTTCAGATAAGTCGAACAAGTACGACACAAGATGTAATACCGTTCTTTCAAGGCAGATGCTACGATAGATTGGTCGAAGCTGGAAACGCGTGTAAGGGTGGTATTCTACGTTTCCGAAAACCAGGTGCTCCTCGAGTGCAGTCCACACAACCAATGATGAGGGCTTCCACAAAACGTAAATGTTCTCTGCCCATAAATTTCAAATATCAATTAGCAACTATCAGCTACCACTATGAGCCACTAGTTACTAGATTGACTTGGAGGCCGTCGTCACTTGCACTGAGTGGTTTCACTTGACGCGTTCTCGGAAACAGGGTATATGATGTAGTAAAGAAAAAACCAAAAGAACACCTGAAAAGCTGCGAGACAGGGCTTTTCTTCGGCTCTCTTTTGGCTTTCATCTGATTCCCTCGATAGACGAAATTTTACGACAATCGGTATGGTTGCTAGGTTCCACCGTAACCACGTCGCGGCGCGTCGTAGAGCATTGGAGCGCGGAATCGGACCGGCGCACTTGTACACTGATCCTTTTAACGGGACTAAACCTAGGCAGTAACCACCTTTTTACGCGACCACCCGAAGACAGCCCTATAGGATTCCTCCAGCGCTCGCCTCGCCACGCAAGCGTCCGCCTACACTGCACTGCACGCGGCCCTAGCGCCTCACGCGGTCCCGGCGCTCGCATGGGAGGACCACAAACTCGTCGTGGCTTTCGTCGTGAAGTGCGTAGAGAAAACGACGGAAACAAGAAACAAATCGATAACATGTGGCAGTGCGCGCCCCACCGCGAACGCGCCTTACGGTGGAACCTAGGAAACCATACTAAGAAATCGTTCTATGCAGGCGCCAGCCCCCCCCCCCCCACCAACTAATCACGGGACGAGCCCTCGATTCAGGGGCGGGATTCTTCACAGCGGCAGCAACCATCACGCTCCAGGTCCTGCTAGACCGCTTCGGGCGCGCCTTTGACCGCGAAAGTGCCACATCCCGCTGCCCTACAATTAGGGGCCTAGCTTTCCTTCATAGTATCAACAGATTGCTCTCGTTTCATCTGCCTCGGAGCAATCTACTTGTAGTGATGCCAATGTAATACATCGAAAACAAACAATAGAGAAATCAAACATACAAGAAGGGTGCTATCTTAGTTGGAGGGCCACGCGGCGGAGCGCGCTCTGTTCGTCTGCTCCTCCAAAGGCTTAGTCCCAGGGGCAGTTACTATTTCGCCATCACGTGGCAGTTTCGAAATACGCGCCATCGAGGACTAAGCCTTGGAGGAGCAGACGAACAGAGCGCCGCGCCGCCGCGTGGCCCCCTCCAACTAAGATAGCACCACAAAAAGCTTTCATCGTTGAAAATTATCGTCTTGACACCACCATGGACGAGCTCAAAACCTTGTACTGGCGGATACTTGACGCTGAGCGCAATGCTCGATTTTTGCACGAAGGTTTGCACAGTCATTCCGTAAGCGCACAATTTCCGCAATCAGAGCTGCCCGTGCTGCTTCTTCCAACTCACAACGCTCACGCCATACCTAAATGATACGAGTTATCAATAACCAGTTTTGCTCGCCCGCTATCGCGCGCATCACACGGCAGGCTTTAGCGAAACTGGAGGACCCATGGAATATCAGCATGAGGTACTCCATTAACCACCTCACTATTGAATGTGTTAGACCTTTCCC
Organism: Ostertagia ostertagi; assembly: GCA_036418205.1. Lineage (NCBI taxonomy): Eukaryota > Metazoa > Nematoda > Chromadorea > Rhabditida > Trichostrongylidae > Ostertagia > Ostertagia ostertagi. The sequence goes on from MU868360.1 coordinate 195,349, forward strand.
AGTTTCGCTGAAGTCCATCGAGAATACGCGTGATAACGTCTGGAGCTGAACTGGTATACATCTCACAACTCCAGCATTAGCAGTAAATATCCAGTATTTTTCTTGAATTAAATGCAAGAATCAGAATTACATTGGCTGTGAAGAAGTTCAGAAGACATGGAGATAGATGAGAGATAAGAGATGAGATAATGTGAGCGCAGAGATGGTAGGGAATGGGCTTCTTAGGTGGGTCTGAGCGCGAACTTTGCCTTTAAGCTAATTTAGTGAATAAGATTTGCTTGCTGTCAGTCTCAAAATGAAAATAAATATGCCTATTTACATAAGTGAGGAGCTAAGGCTTATCATTTATTTACATTCACCATTATTTAGAACCCCGAAAGGATTAGCGGTTTAATGAGTTTGGGCTTTCTTGATAGAAAAAATGAAACTTATCATTTGCTGAAGACTTGATTGATTTTTATGCAATCGAATGTTATTAAGTAAGGTGGTCATGTGATGCAATGCGCACGTGGGAGAGGGACTTTAGTCAAAAATGACCTCTTAATCACTACCTCGCACCTGCCACCTTATGCCTCCTAGCAATCGCCTGCGGAGTGACCTCACTTGATTGGCTGTGCTGTCTGCTGACCTCGTACAGACATACTAAGTTAAGAAACCGTAGACACCAAAATCGTTCTCTCACAAAATGTAAGAGTTTATGTTAGGTTGTTCACTCAATTTTAGCCATTTTTCTCGGTCAGGAAATGTTTATTGTAGAGAAGTGATACAGGTTAATATCCAAAGAAAATTCCCACTATTATTTCAGCACCTCTCCTATTTTTAACCAATTGGTGATTCTGACCGAGGGTACGATTTTAATTTCGAATGTCAATTTACAGGCTCGCTGTTGCACATATTGAACAATACAAAATCTCCTGTTAGCTAAGTTGTGCTTTGCCAACCTGATGAATGGTAATTACAAAACCGTATGTCCTCGATTGCACGAGAGTTTCGTCGAGGGTTTTTCGAAATTTGGCTCTGTTCCAAGTAGAGCCCCAGATAGTGATTCTACATATCCGTGTGGCAGCCCTTTTTCCTCTTTTTTGAATCTTTCCATTTCAAGAGCGACTTGAGGAACTTCTAATTCACTTTAGCCAAGCATCGCAATGCTGAAAAAATTACTAGCATGGAATTTTGCGGCCGGCCGGGATGTTTTTTGCCAAGACATTAGAATCACCTGTTGAACTGTTGGAAGTAATACCTTGATAGGATAAGACACAGCTTATGTGATCAGATAGCCTGATCACCATAACCTCCCACAAAGTTTAGTGAATCTCATTAGCTATCATCTTCAAATCAAAACGCAAAAGAAAAAGATCAAATGGACAATTACCGCTTCATTCCATACGTATTTTAACAATAAATTGACTAATGAGCAATGGCCGGTTTTCTGTTGTAAGCAATGTCGAGACTAGATTTGATTTATTATCTTTAATGCGCTGACCAGAACTAGGAGCCCCACCTAATAAAGTGTTGGAGAGTGGCAATCCCTCACGGACTCAAAAATGACAGTGAAAAAGGTGAAGTCAAGTTAATACGATACGTAACTAAAACACAAGTCAGGAATATGTCAATGAAAAGTGGCCAAAAAAATCATTCCTGTTTCTTTTTTGAATTCACTGCAAGAGCATGTTATGTTCTACCAAAATATATAAAGTCATAAATGAAAATGTGCAGTTTTCTACGCTACACTAAGAACACGAAATAGTCAAACTAGCACAAAGAAAAATATCTGAATTTAAAATTCTTCTAAAATTCTTCTGTCCCTTGCTTTAAAAAAACAATAAACTTACTTTATCTTGAATTTTTGATGTTTACTGGCGTGTTTTTATATTTCCTGTTTTGTTTCTTTACTGTTTTTTAATCCTCAATTTGGACACGTGTTTATGTGATAAAGTTCATTATTCATATGATCGATACTGAGTCTGAGAGGAAGAGGTCAGCAGACAACTCAGTGCAATTAACAAGGTCTTCCCACAGGCAGGTGAGTGTAGGTGCGAGGTGGTATCCCCATAATTGCACTTTAGACTAAAGGTGCACACCCTGCGCACGTATCACTACAAATAGAATTTGAAAGTAGAGTCAAGTAGGGGTGGGAGAGGGACTTTAGTCAAAAATGACCTCTTAATCCCCACCAATCGCCTGCAGGGTGACCTAACTTAAAGGACGAATTCACGCTGGAAAGGCAACCCATTTCAAATTAACCTAGGGATGGTGAGTGGTACACGAAAGAAGGAAAAACCATGAGAAACGGCCCAGAACCCGAGAAATGGGACCCCTTCCTTGCCCGTTGATTTGAGCATCATCGCTGTGCCCTCTTCAACACTACGCTCTCTCACCTATCTAATCACTCGCCACGTATAGACCTGCGGCGAGTGATCAGATGATCGGTGGGCGTGCACTGACCAGCCGCGGCGGGATTAAACCTTAATAGGTCAACGAGGTCAACTCCTCCTGTGCAAATTGTGCTTCAGTTCGCACACTTAGGAGCTCCGCGGGTCCCTCAACCAGGTGAATTCTTCCTAATTCGATTTTCCCTCTGATCGTGAATTCGTCCTTTAATTGACTGTCTTGACTGCTGACTTCGCTCAGACATATTATGCTCAGAGACCGTAGACGTCAAAATCGTTTTCTCACAAACAATGTAAGAGCTTACTTAGGTGGTTCACTCAATTTTGGTCATTTTTCTCGCCTAAGAAATGTTTATTGTGGAGAGCTGATACAAGTTATTACCGAAGAATTTTCCACTGTTTCCTTCAGCACCTTTCCAATTTTTTAAACAGAATGTCGATTCCGCTCGATGGCACAGTTTCGAAGTGTCAATTCACCGGTTTTTTATTGCACATATTGAACCTTTTAAAATCGCCGGCCAGCTATGTTGTGCCGCATCAATCTGATGAACTCCATAAGACGCTATGTCCGTTGATTGCGCTTAGATGAGAAGTTTTCCCATCCAAGCGGCAAGAGAGTTTCCAGAGGGTTTTTCAAAATGTGGCTTTGTCCCAACCAGCCCCTTTTTTCATTTTTTTTTCTCTTCCCCTTTCGAGTGAGCGTTTCAGAACAGCAACTTTAGGAACTTTTAATCCATTGTGAGCCAACAGCGTTATAATGCTGGAAATTATTGGCATGGAGTTTTGCGGGTGAAATGGATGTTTTGGTTAGAATAAAACGTAGCTCGATCACCATAAGCTTACAAAGAATGGTAAATTCCATTAACTATCGTCTTTAATTAAACCGCAGAAAAAAAGATGGTCAAATAGTGCAATAACCGCTTCATTCTATACTTACTTCAATAATATTCGATTCCGTTACCCAGCTCGCGTTGACACCAGAGCAACCATACTTACAAGTGTTATGTGGGGTGGGACGGGGACATTGTTGGTGGGTGATGAAAGTGATTACAACTGATAAGGGCTGATAAGGCGCGTCAGAACGCAAAAGTCGTCGATTCCGTTGCCCAGCTCGCGTTGACACCAGAGCAACCATACTTACAAGCAGGGTCAACCCTATCGTTGTTACTCTTTGGAAATTTTTTACGACCCCCCCCCTTCATGGGTGATTTGATACGACCCCCCTTGTATGTGACACTTGTGTAGAGACAGTGTTTACCATCAATATTTATTTCTACGTAAGTCATCAAAGATGAAACTTTAGCAAAATCCACGACAGATATTCATCGCTGCTTCCAAACACGAAAAAATGAGATGCATTCAAAGATATCCGTGTACTCCAAAGGGTTACCAAACTAGGAGATGAAATAAACTGAACCAGTGACCGGAATATTGACAATATTACCTGATAAAAACTTATGAGAAGTCAGAAAAAATTATCGCTCCAATTGAAATACTGAAATCCTTCACGTTCTTCAATTGCAACACAATTTTTACACCCCTCTTTCTAAGGCTATAACTTCCTTCATATTCGAGCTTCTGCGCCGAAGTGATTTGATTTGGAAAATTCAAATTATTCTCTCTCCAACCATGGGTAAAAATTCTTCGAAAGTTAATTTAATAAAAATTTAGTACGTTGTTACTTTTTTCTGTGCAAAGGCGACTTTTTGACCTTCAAACGATCATAACTTCCTTCAAAGTCATTCATTTGGGAAGCTGAACACGTATAATAAACTACAGGATTCAAGCTTTCTAACGAGCACCCAAGCGTTCCTGAAAGATCAGCAGTTCAAAAATTAGTCCCGTTGTTACTTTTTTGAGGGGTATTCTTCAAGCCATTTTCTCGAAAACGCGGGTTTTCTTAGGTTTCACTGCCCGTAACTTCTTGGAAGACCAATTTCATGTTTAATTTAGGATGTGCTAGAAAGCTTCGAGCATGCGCTTGCACTACATCCCTTGCCTTGGTGCGCGCCACGCCTCGGGCGCCCTTCTAATTCGCTGATTCATTTGAAAGCTCATTTAGAGGGAAGCGTGGTTTATAGATGCTCTAGTATCAGTCATCTTACGAAAACGTAACGTGCTGGCTATTATCCGATATTACCAAGAATCCCACTGTCGGCCACCGAGAGGGTACGACCCCCCCTCCAAGCTCAACTGAGTACGACCCCCCGTTGTTACTCGTAACAACGTAGGGTTGACCCTGCTTACAAGTGTTATGTGGGATGGGACGGGGACATTGTTGGTGGGTGATAGAAAGTGGTTACAACTGATAAGGGCTGATAAGGCGCGTCAGAACGTCGTCAGCTTGCGCTGACACTAGAGCGTCCCTACTTACAAATTCTATTTGTAGTGGTACGTGCACATTGTATCATTGTATGACCAGCTTACTTAATAGCAGTCGATTGCATAAACTCAATCAAGTCTTCAGCAAATGATAAGTTTCATTTCTATCAATATCAAGAAAGCCCAAACTCATTAAACCGCTAATCCTTTCGGGGTTCTAAATAATGGTGAATGTAAATAAATGATAAGCCTTAGCTCCTCACTTATGTAAATAGGCATATTTCATTTTCATTTTGAGACTGACAGCAATCCTATTCACCGCTAAATTATCTGAATTCAAGAAGAATGCTGGATGTTTACAGTTGTGAGATAATATACCAGTTCAGCTCCAGACGTTATCACGCGTATTCTCGATGGACTTCAGCGAAACTGGGAAAGGTCTAACACATTCAATAGTGAGGTGGTTAATGGAGTATCTCATGCTGATATTCCATGGGTCCTCCAGTTTCGCTAAAGCCTGCCGTGTGATGCGCGCGATAGCGGGCGAAGCAAAACTGGTAGAATATGACCGGTCAGGAGTTGTAATCAAAAAAGATAGAATTGAAATCAAAAAATTGAAAAAGTGTCGCAGGACTTTCTTGTCCAACCTAACATAATCGAGCACTGTCTCTGACGTCTGTTAACTTCTAAAGAGTAGAGCAAAAAACCAAAAACCTCCTCGGAGTCCTCATCCTTAGCCCTCTGGCAGGGACTGAAAGGTGATGGAGTGTCGCAAGGGATTTCATGGACGCATTCCGTGTTGGTTTGACATAGTGTCCAGCAAAGACGAGCTATTCGACGTTTCTCATCGAGAATATCTTGCCTGTAAACTATCTTATAGACTATGCATATACTCTCTGATAGCACAAATACTCAATGTAGATGCACAAGATAATTCGCAGTTGAATGTAACTTTTGCTTGCCGTACCAAGGTGAGTCGCAAATGTAGACTAAGACCGCCTTCCTCGTCCATCGCGTTACAGTCGCTTGCCATTCGCTCTCAGCCGAGCGATTGGCAAGCGAGACAAGAGATGGAGCGATTCGCTCCATCGCTTGTCCGTCGCCGAGTGTGACGGCGGTCTTACGGTAGGCATTGCGGACGCGTGGCGTCAGCTAATCAATATCATCACGCAGTATACGGGGTATCGATTCTTTCACGGTCGTCACAGTATGTACTATCCTATCCGCGACATAGTCGTAGCACAAACACAAGACAGAGAACAAAGGCCGCGGAACGACTGTTACCGTAACCCGTGGCCGCGCCCTTTCCACGAATTAGATAACCCAATATCTTCTGTGCTTTCTGAAGCTAGGTATTGACTGCTTACTATTGAAGGCAGCGATTGTGATAGATTCAAGAAAGGCTTATCGTTAGAGGAGGCGTACTCAACCAGTGACGAGAAAAGCAGAAAAATTCGTATTAAGAATACTTTTTGGGCCGTTGGTTTCACTGATGAACAGGTAACAGCTCAGAAAGCGGACGTATGAACGAGTTCACCGCAACGCGTTTGGTGCACCATGCCAACCACGCTCAATCGAGTGCTCCAGTTGTGCCGCTGCTGGCAACGCAGCTCGTCCAAATCACCAAGTAAACTAGTGGGCGGATCGCTTTTGGGGGCGGAGTGCTTTCGAAGTCCTGCTCAGCAACCAGCGCACCTTTCGTCGTGAAAGCGCCCACTCGCTCCCTTGGCAGCCAAGTAACTGCTTCGTATTCTCCAATGCGCTCCCTCTATCGTAATCGCCTTTAACATTTCGCCTCCTTGTCGCTATAATCATTTGTTCGAGGTAATGCGCACCATGAAAAGACGCAAAATGAGAGGCAACTTTATATTATTTCTTTTTCCTCACAATTCCGCCTTCTATAACCTTGTTCCGCATATACATCGACAAAGGGTGTTTTGCTTTCGGAATTTCCCATCTGCCCAAACGTACGGGTGACCCTGACCGGGACTTCCAAACTTCAATGAGTTGGTAACACTACTAAATGTTCCCGAAGAGTGGACCACTGGTGACAATCACCGTTGTCTCGAAAACTAGACGTAAACATTCGCTCAACGTACAGTGCGTTTCATAATTATAAGCTCATCCTCAAGTTTATTGGTTCTTGCACCGTTTCGTGATTATAAGCTCACCCTGAGAAAATGAACCGTTCCTCATGAGGATCAACAGAAGGTGCTTGCAGAAATGAATATCTGTCACAAACAAATCGTTTGGCTTCATTTTCGTAATGTTCTTGGTGGTTTTTTGAAGAAGAAGCAAGATTTATGCATCTCGAAGTGCTGGGCGGCACAAGAGTGTTGCGAAAATTACCGGAAAACTTTTCGCTAATCCCAAGGATGTTTGATGTTTGAAGTGCTATCATGCCTCCAGGTGTTCTGCTAGGTTTGGGCACTCATTTACTTCTGCATTTGCCAACGTATCGAGAAGAATTTTGGAGGCAGTTTCAAACAGTACCTTCCCTTAAATCTAGATTCGCCCTAATTGAACACTTCTGTACCTAAGATAGTCTGGAGAACGGTGAGAACAAGCAGAGACACCCTCAAAGAGCAGTGGAGGTCGTCCCGCAGCTCACTGGCCATGACAGAAATGCACGACCCAATTCTCAAGGTTGAACTTACCACAAGATAAAGATTCGGTGAAGGTAGGCTCTCCTCATTTCGGCACCATACACCTCCATAGTCTCATAAAAGGGATTCCTTCACGGAAAAATCATGATTCTATTTCAGCCATAAATCACTGGCTTGAGACTCATTATCCACGATAAGAATGAAAAGAACAGAAATATTGCTTTTGTTTTGGTAAAAAATTCGAAAAATCGAAAGGGCTGCTACGCGTTCAAAGTGCCCACGGACGTCTTTCACAAATGCTGGCGACGGGGATGCTTCCACTTGGTTCTTGGAGTGCCTTCACTAGAAGCTCTTTCTGGCCTTCTGCTTTATTGCATTCACATCTTACACTTCTACTCCATCCTATTCTATCGATCGATTTGTCTCTACTCTCCGAAATCGCGCGCTTTAACCCGATTCTCTTCATTGCGTCGCCTGATACGTAGCCGGCCAAAGGCCAACTTCTTTCCATGCCTCGCCTTTGGCTCCGCCCGAATTACCTTCGATTGTCCATAGAATGTAGTTTTTGTGAGTTTGTTTCTCTTCGGAAACCGAATCTTCATGCGTGAAACTTTGTGTGCTGCATCCAGTGATCACAACTGACACATTCATGTTGAGAAAGAATGCAAGAATTTTCCGCGAAAGATTCCTTTAAGGTTGGTTGTTTCTTTCTAGATGAAGAATTCATATGGGCAGTTTGAGCAAAAAAAGCGCTTTTAAATGACTTTCGAAGGGAGGCCGCTGGATTTAGCGCTTGTAGTTCCGGTGGAGGAAGCATGAATGTCTTGGTTGCTTTCCGTCATGATGTTACGTTGAAACTTCCCTTAATGGCCTGCGAAATGGACACCACAGATTACCGATAGGTCTTACAGCAATACCTAGGGCCCTTTCAAGCCTGCGGCATCGTCTCAACCAGAGTCAACCCTGCGTTGCGCAAATTCCAAAATTTTTACGACCCCCTTCCTTTTCGGGGGTATCGGTACGACCCCCCCCATATTAACTATTATGTCTTTCACATAATGCTCATCATTGATGTATTGGCAGTCACCGATATGGAGAAGCAGGGTGAATATCGGTCGAGGAAATCCTCGACAGGGGGGTCGTACCTGTCGGGCTGGGTCATGGGGGGTCGTACTCTTGGGGTCAGTAACAGCAGTGGTATCGTGGTGCAGATAGGTAAGAGGGTATAGCGCAGCAGAAAATGAAAATATCTGAAAAAACATGATATTAAATTTTCTTTGCAGGTTCAGTCGCTCCATTCCTCCACCTTCATGAGAAGGGCGTATTTGAAGGCAGTACAAAGAATGTGCATCCCCGCAAAGAAGACTGCCACATGTGCGCACGCGCTGCAAAGGCACCTCCTCTGCCTATCGCTCGCTCCTTCTCCCTTAATACCTCGCTGAGAATGACACTGTTGTTAGGGACCCTGTCGCAAAAACGACAACCGTGAAGGAAAAGCCCTGGGCAAATGAAGTTGTTCTTCAGGTTGTAGGAGTTACGAAATGTGTTTACTACAATGCAGCTTCTGTCAACTGGTCATGATCATATAACACCTTCGAATCGATTCTGCAACTTCGAGTGAGGTCGGATGCATGGCCTATACCAGACAAAATTCGATGATGACGATTGCCCCTTTTCCTATTGCTTATGTTGGGAGGATGTTTTCTAGACCCATTTCAAGCGTTGCCAACAATTACACTTGCAATGGTGAAGAAGGGAGCGGATTTTCAGGTGGCCGGATCCGTCCTCGATACATACTCGACGCAGATATCTTCTCAACTAGGAAATGTAGAAGAAAGCTAAGAAGACCATCAGAAAGCGCAAACCTTCCGCTTTCCAAAACTATCTTCCCTTTTTCAGGATCTTACGAATTAGAGAGATATTGCTTTTGAAGTGGCAAAAACTCGCATGAAAATTTCAGCATCCTCGACGTTTACTCGACGAAATTTGAGAGACCCTATCTTTCTGCATGGAAGGCTTCCAGAGCAATCTATCTAACCCTACCTCAAACTGCTTCAAAGGTTATGAAATGGAGGAATGCAACCTTTTCATCGAGGGTGTAGATTTCGACGGTTTTTTTTTTCGGGATTTCAGCAAATCTGACCCAGTGACAATCGCGCCGCAGCTGCCGTTGAATCGGCCTTTGATACACTCGGCTGTTTTGATATACTCAAGCAAGAATCAAGATTGAATCGCAACCCCGTGCCTTCAGGATTTCTGTGCATTTCTGAACGAACCTGACTTTGAGGTCACACAAAGTTAATGCCTCTTTCCTCGAGTCGATATTTCAGTAAATACCCTCGCCTTCAAATAACCAGAAATTGTGCAATTGCAGAAATTGACGTGGCATTAACGTGGCATCGATTCAAGAACATCTTTGAGCACACGTGATGTCACCTTTTCATCGAGAATTTAGCAACAGAAACCACGTGGCACACGTGGCTAAATTCTCGATGAAAAGGTGACATCACGTGTGCTCAAAGATGTTCTTGAATCGATGCCACGTTAATGCCACGTCAATTTCTGCAATTGCACAATTTCTGGTTATTTGAAGGCGAGGGTACACAAAAGTGTGCAGCGATGAAAGACAGTGCATAGATGACAAGATGAGGCGTCCATAACATTATTTTGCAGGATTTTTTTTTGATTAATTAATTGAATTAATTTGCTCTGTTTTAGGGGGTCGTGCCAGGATCTCGATTTCGGGGGGGGGGGGGTCGTACTTCTGCGACCACGTACTCGACACGATTTTCACCCTGTGGAGAAGTGGTGGACCATGGTCAATCCGCGCGCTTTGTCTCGCTCAGAGGAGGGAATCGAGGCAAATGAAGTTTTATTCATTAAATAGAAGGAATTTTGCGTAAACCAATACATCATTTTAATCAAAAGATTTCTACTTTCAGAAACCCACCAGTTTTTTTCGATCTCTCAATTTTCCTTATTTATAATCTGAAAAACTAAACCTTGTAGCAATTACGTTGCAATCCAAACCCCTCCATTCAGAAGGTTATATTTTTTCAGAAGCGGTCTCATGGAACCGGACACCAAAATTTTAAAAATTCAAATAGTTTTCTTCCTAAAAAGTATTTGAAATGTTGCGAATGTTCAATATTTCAAAAAATCGTCCCGTTGTTCCGTTTTGTGCACACGCGAGTTTTCGACATTCAAACATTCATAACTTTCTTCAAAAACCTTTTTGCAATTAACTTTTTGCGGACGTCCAAGGCTAACTAGAAAACAAAGCGCAAAACAAGCGCCTTACATTCTTCAAAAGACCCCTCCCTCAAAAAATAGTCCCGTTGTTCCGTTTTTGGGGGGTTTGTGGTCCGATTTTTGAGAAGGCGCGAGTTTTCGACATTCAAACGTTCATAACTTTCTTCATACTCTTTTTGCAGATGTCTAAGGCTAATTAGAAACTAGAAGATTAGAGCTTTCGAATAAGTGCTAAAACTTTTTGAAATAATCACTCGCTCAAAAAATAGTCCCGTTGTTCCGTTTTTTCCACCTTGATTTTTTTCAAGCCATTTTCCTGGACCGCGACTATGCAGTCTTCAAAGGCCCATAACTTCCTTCAAATTAATGTGATGAGAAGCGGTAAAGACTGTTAGAATCTACTCGAAGAGTACTTCATAACAGTGTGAAATTTTCCTGAAATTCTTTCTTCTGCCTCAATTTCCTAAGGGGTCTCTAGAATTCAATTCAGCAAGTTCGCTACACTTAGATTTGATTTGAAAGCATCAAAATTCTCTTCAGAAGTTTGTCTGCTCACGGCCGCTGACAGAGAAGGCGTTTTTGTGGGAAAACGCCTGCTCGGGTATACGCCGTGCACCTGTCTGTGGACAGAAGTCGCACTCGCATTTGAAAGTCCTCCATTTTCCTGAAGAAGGTGTTAGTATCGTGATTGAGTTGCATTGTACTGTTATATGGTACTCTTGTTTCACTTCCCCATGAACTGCTCTACACTTTGTTCTCCTTGGGATTTCAGGAATGTTCGATCATCGAAGACAGACCATGTTTTTGCACTACGCTGTAACGAGGTTTTTGGCGCTCAACGACCTCTTTTAAGAGGAAAATCTGCCGTCCACGTGAGTCGTTCAGCGAAAGATTGGGTGCGTTCCCAAAATCAGAAGGACGTCTTTCTGATCATCAAGAGCTTCGGAACCTAGTTACCAGTAGGCCACGAGGTCCTTCGAGTCGCACTTTAACAAGTTCGAGTTGTAGATTATTAACACTCTCACGTTTGTCATTGAATTAGATGAATTGTTCATTTCCTCAGAGTGAGCTTGTAGTTATAATATTAAACGATGTAAAAACAAAAAAAACTTATAAAAAAACTATTATATTATAAAAAAGTTCAGAAAAATGATGCTGCTGCCATAATTCGGATACGGTGGTGAATCCGTTGATAATGCTAGGAAAATTCCTGAATGATTGCTTATCCTTATGTACATTTTGTGGGTGATCTCATAATTACGAAACGACATCATTAATACTGCAGTATCGCTCCTAACCATAAGCGTTCATGTGCAAGCAATTAGTCATGGAGTGAAAAGGGCAGTGTGAGTAGTTTCACAGAATGCTGAATCAAGGGCGAAACTCTTCGGTCAAGGAGACATTCAATGCGAAGTGCGGCGGCGATACAGCTGTCAAAAAAGGTCAAAAATGTAAGTGGATTCCTTTTTAGACACAAAGAAGAAAAATTTTTCGTTTGATCAGGATAAATTTTGCTGCACCCCAGTATTTTCCGTGTTTCCGGGTCAATGGCAGGGTCAACCGCCCGTTGCGCAAAGAACAACGAGGGGGTCGTATTCAGCCGACCGAAAAGGGAGGGGGTCGTATCCACAGACGGGCTGCAAGACGGCTTGAAAAGTGCAGTGTCCGGGAGTGCACTTTCACGCTCTAATGTTCTCCAGGAGCTCTGCACCGTGCAGTCGGAGAGTCACACAGACAAGAGCTCCATGGGAGCATTAGAGCATGCAGAGCATTATAAGTCTCACTATCAGCCATTATTATCCTTAATACACGGACGGCGCTTTCGCTCGACAGCATAGATCAAGATTACAATAGCCAAAAACTTTGTTACAGCGTAGTGCAAAAACATGGTCTGTCTTCGATGATCGAACATTCCTGAAATCCCAAGGAGAAAAAGTGTAGAGCAGTTCATGGGGAAGTGAAACAAGAGTACCATATAACAGTACAATGCAACTCAATCACGATACTAACACCTTCTTCAGGAAAATGGAGGACTTTCAAATGCGAGTGCGACTTCTGCCACAGACAGGTGCACGGCGTATACCCGAGCAGGCGTTTTCCCATAAAAACGCCTTCTCTGTCAGCGGCCGTGAGCAGACAAACTTCCAAAGAGAATTTCGATGTTTTCTTATCGAACCTAAGTGTAGGGAACTTGCTGAATTGAATTCCAGAAACACCATAGAAAATAGTGAAGAATTTAAGGGAAATTTTACACTTGCATTAAAGTACTCTTCGCGTAGATTCTAACAGTCTTTACCGCTTCTCATCACATGAATTTGAAGGAAGTTATGGGCATTTGAAGATTGCAAAGTCGCGGTCCAGAAAAAGTTTTAGCATTTATTCGAAAGCTCTAATCTTCTAGTTTCTAATTAGCCTTAGACATCTGCAAAAAGTTGATTATGAAGAAAGTTATGAATGTTTGAATGTCGAAAACTCGCGTGTGCACAAAAACGGAACAACGGGACGATTTTTTGAAATATTGAACATTTCAAATACTTTTTAGGAAGAAAACTATTTGAATTTTTAAAATTTTGGTGTCCGGTTCCATGAGACCGCTTCTGAAAAAAATATAACCTTCTGAATGGAGGGGTTTGTATTGCAACGTAATTGCTACAAGGTTTAGTTTTTCAGATTATAAAAGTAAGGAAAGTTGAGAGATCGAAAAAATCTTGGTAGGTTTCTGAAAGTAGAAATCTTTACGATTAAAATGATGTATTGGTTTACGCAAAAATTTGGAAATTCCTTCTATTTAATGAATAAAACTTCATGTTGCCTCGATTCCCTCCTCTGAGCGAGACAAAGCGCGCGGATTGACCACGGTCCACCACTTCTCCATGTTGGTGACTGCCCATACATCAATGATGAGCATTAAATTATGTGAAAGACATAATAGTTAATATGGGGGGTCGTACCGATACCCTCCGAAAAGGAAGGGGGTCGTAAAAATTTTGGAATTTGCGCAACGCAGGGTTGACCCTGGTCAATGGTATACATACAGTAGCGGTCAAAAGTTTGGAAACTTTTTTATTTTTGATCTAGCGTAGCCAATAGACAATGAAATTGTCCCGAATTCACATATTATATACAGAATCAAGTGTAGATTACGATGAGCAACATAATTTTTTGAAAACGAGAATCGCATTTGAAAAATACGAATTTTTATAAGAAATGGCGCGTCAAAAGTTTGGAAACTTCTCAATTCCAAAGCGAATTCGGCAAAATAGCTCTCGAATCTACATGATAAATTAGTTATTCGATGAGTAGCTGTGAATTTCTATGTCAGCGTCGTTTTTATTGACATGGAGTTGATTATAAAATAATTTTAGGACTTTTAAGTCGAACCCTACACACTGTGAACTAAATCACATTGTTTGGTGGGATTCTTAACTGGAATGTGGGTTGAGCGACATGCCAGTTCTTCCGTGGGATGTAGAACTCAATTAGACTTCAGATCTTGACTTGGTCGCTTCATAACAGCTTCTTTTTCTGGGTTTAGGAAGGCGGCAGTGAGGAGGTAGGCCTGCATTGGGTCATTTCCGCGATAGAAAACCCATCTTTTCCGGCTAGTTCTGACTATCGAAGGGAAGCATTGTATTCTACAGACTATACTTGTACTTAGCCCAACCCACATTTCGCTGGATACCTAGAACTGGGGAATCGCCGAATGGTCGGACACATCTTCATCCATGACAATACTTCCACTATTTCTGACTGTTGGAATCTTATACTCAAAATGAGGTTTCCATTTGACAAACACTTCACAGGGTCCACAACATCATTTCTAGGAAGATAGAAATCCCATTCGTCGCTGAGGACAAAGTTTTACCTCTCGCCTTCGGTCCATGTTAGCCGTTAGTGTGCGGAAGCCAGTTGGGCCATCCTGCTCTTGAAGCCCAACAATGGCTTCTTGTTGGGACATCATCCGTAATATTCACCAGGTCGCGGCCGATGTTGGGCTGCACTTGGACTTTCATATGATTAGGAAAAACCAGAAAAAGTCGTCTCTTAGTTGGGATGTCGGGGGTACGGGACGTGCCAACCACCCTTCGAAGTATTTGAGGAGGGCCAATTTTCTTGTGAGGATACTTTTTTGTGAATGATCATTCTTCTTATGCTTACTCGACTCCAATAACGCTAGAAACATTCGATAATATTGCTTCCGTAGAGACTGAACTACTAAGAAACAATTTCAATTTCGTATTCCGGATTGTAGGGTTTAAAAAAGGACCTCCCATGGAAAAACTGCTTCCTTTGCATATGAATTCATTTTGAAATTACACATTACTCAATGGTTGAACTAAAATTAACAGAAACAAGTAAACATTGAAGAGTAGGAATCATAATGATGAGGGAAACAAAAAGTTTCCAAACTTTTGACGCGCCATTACTTGAAAAAATCTTATTTCTCAAATATGATTATAGGTTTTTGGAAATTATTCTTCCCGTCGTATTCTGAACTTGATTTTGTATGTAATATCTAAATTTGGGACAATTTCGTTGTGTGTCGGCCGCGCTAGATCAAAAATAAAAAAGTTTCCAAACTTTTGACCGCTACTGTACCTCCACTCGGAGGAATAGCAGCAGACTTGAAAGATATTCTGCACTTTGACAAGAGCAGTGGAATGGAAATATATTCCAACACGCATAAGCAAGAATATTATGGTATTAGTTAACAAACCTCAACTTCATTTTCCAATACATACAACGCTAAAACTATTAGAGAGCTTCAGCTTGGGCAGTGCTATGGGAAAGGAATGTTATGTAAAAAATTTCTGATGAAGCCGTTTCAAGAAATCAACTTCGATGCACTATGTGAGCCACAGAAGTGGCTGTACAGGAACAAACACGGAAAAAACATTTCCCCTTGAAGACATGAAGTGCGTCTGCCAACTTGGTAATCTCACCTTAGCATACTCTGTACTGCCATCAGTTGCTTCTCCTCGAACATTTCCACACACGGTCCTATCACTTGTCGAGGGACTCGTGGATGAAGGTGTCGGCTCAGCGACCGCCTAAAAAGTACGCACTCCTAGTTTAGGCAAGGAGAACATCCTGTGAAAAGACACTTTCAAAAATCACAAACAAGGAAATTTCCGGAAGAAGTGTGTTTTATATAATAGTAGTATTATCTACATAACTCGGTCACTTTTAGGAATGCATTCCGCTTTGCCCCATAATTCTTGTCCATTCTGGGCGCCACACTTGGGCTCCATAACAGTAACTATTAGGTCGGTCCATAAGTCTTGCAACAAACTGGCCGAATTTTGAATTTAATATTTTCATTATCTTTTTGTTCCATTCATCCGGCATGCTACCCTCCATCAATATCTACAACCTATTGCCAACACACTAGTAGCTGCTCGATGCCTCCCTTGTAGGACTCTACTGAATTCTGATCGAAGAAAGATCAGATGTCGATTTTGACATCATCATAGTTAGGATGAGCTTTCTTCTCTAGGAGATGGTTTGGAGAGGGGAGCAGAAGGGCATTATTTGCCACGAGGTCAGGGCTATAACGTGGATACGGAAGAACTCTCCGTCCTAGAGTCTCAAAATTTTCCTGAATTTTCTTAGCAAGAGGTGGTTCAACGGTGTCATACAAAAGCAAACTTTGCCTTGTTTTTCTTTCGTATTAAAAGCGTTGCATTCGAGCTGTGGATAGTTGACTTTCGCGTTGACTGCGACATCTACACGGGGTTTCCAGAGCTTAACTCCTCCCGTGTTCCACCAAAAATCCGAGAAGGCCCTACTTGGACGAGGTTGAACTTAAGCAATAAGATCTCCCGAAGCGTTTGAGCTGGACTACCGCCGCTTGTTCATTTGTTAGTAAACTGTACCCACTCCTCATCTTCGGCAAATGTGATGGATGGTCAATCGTAGAATCCCTAGTAAGTCGACTTGAACATAACGGTGTCAGATCGTGTTTGGAGCTGAATCGGGCTCAAGGCACGTGGGGACCAAACTCTACATTTTCGGATCTTCACAAGTCTTTGGAGATGCCACAGTGCTGTCTCCTTGTCGCATCGGAATCGCTCTAGCAAATGATCGATACTCTATCCAGATCCCTTTTCAACGGCGTCAGATAGAGCATCGTGATTGTCAGTCACAGGGTGGTTGGAGTGTGGGTTATTTTCAAATAAAAAAGTCAACGCTGAGCAGAGTGAAGCGCCGTGCACCGTGGTTTGAGAGAGCGTGCCCTCGCCTATCTTCTGGCCAATCCTTGGTCTAGCATGACTTGCGGAACATTCCAAGCAGTACTCGTAAAAATTAAGGGCACGAGAGCCCTCTCGCGAAATCGGTGTAATATCCATAATAAGTAAGCAGACAACGAGCTGGACCGTTGGCTGAAATTGCAAAGGTTGATGCTACGTCAGGAAATATGTTGCGGATTTTCAGGAGTTCTCCCTAAAATTCTATAGCATTAAATGTAGTTTGTTGCAAGACTTATGGACCGACCTAATACATATTTTCGTAACAATTTACGGGTCTGTTGTCCAACGGGGGACACGTTGTTGCAAATGTCGTAACGCTGTTAACAAAAGGAAATAAACCTAAACTTGTTGCACTCACTGCAGCTTTCTGTCCGCTAACAAAACACCAAGTGTTTGAAGCACACTTACTAGAATAGAGTGGAGACATGCTGCAATAGTTGTTGCGGTTGATAGCAAGGAAAAGATGTCTGAGGCTACCATTTCTGCTTAAACGTGGAGGCAGTCGACAGAACGAAACAATCACATGTCTCGGTAACAATCATAGCAATTGAACAAGAACTGTATAAATAATGAGCTTATAAAAGAAGCCCTTGCTATAGAAGAAAGCCCATGTAGCTGTTGATATATTCTGTCTTGTAACCTATTGCTTTTCTAAAAAGTTAGTGTTAAGCACATTTCACAAGTGTTGAAATGTATAGTTTCCTTAGCTGCCTGAAAGCATTGGCAGGCATTACTGTTTTGGCATGCTTTCTTTCGTTGACAGCAAATATCCCCCGTTGAACAACAGACCCCATTCGAATTACTAAACGTGGAGCACCAACTTTTTAAAAATATTCCAGAGCCTGTGTAGGACCCATTTCTTTGCCCTCATGAATATCCAAAAAAAATCAACCACATTTACTTGACCTCTACCCTTCCTTGAGATATATACAGTAATCCCCTTGGCAAAAAATTACGAAAAATTATGAAATTACGAATTAACCCATAACGGACACAAGGTGGCGCACGACTATTTCTTTTGTTTTTGGAATGTTTCTAGCAATCTTAATATACCCATATATACTCTCAGCAATGTGGAATAACATATCTTCCCAGGACCTGGACGGCTGGATTTTTGACAAACCTACAATAAATTTTGTTTTAATTTACATAAGTTTATTATTTGATGGGTGGCTTACCCATGGTTCGCACGTCCCGAGACTCCTTCCCCTAAATATAGCCACATCCTTGCTCGCGGTTGTTCTTTCGCATTTTTCGATAATGT